>JAGDQP010031405.1:1189-21958 GCA_022664845.1 Lepisma saccharinum
GGCGATGAGTTTGCGAGTTCCGTAAGGCATTGATCGAAAGATCCTAGAAAGTACGAAGTGTTCAAATGTTTCACTGACCCGAAATGCGCGTAGAAGTTCATTGTATATTTAAGAAATTGGTAAATTCTTCCTCGAAGTGCTGTTATGGTTCTGTGCTTTTATTAATAAAACTAAATACATTTCAATTTACAAAACCTAGGGTAAGGTAAGGTAATTTGCCAGTATTTTGTAGAAAATTTAACATATTAGTTGTTCCACAGTGCATCGATCTCAACAAGCAGGATAACTTGAAGCAAACATGTGCTGTGTCAAACGTGGAACTCTACAATATTATTGTTCTTACCAAAACTTGTATAAAAAAAAGTGCTGCCCAAATTACCTTATTATACCGTACTTCTTTTCCATATTTATTTATTTATAGCTTAGGTTCTTTGTAGTTTATTTAATAATAATTGCTGTATTGGTTCACGGTCTTGTTCAGGCCTCGCGATCTTTTCAATATCAAAGGCTTTTTATGCAGAGTGTTTCGTAAATACATGACAATATTTTAGGAACAATTTCCTCATGCTGTAAGAATGAAAATAAATTACGTCCAGCTTTGATAGAAATAATAATATGTAGCTTCGAAGCAAGAGGTGCAGAGCTTACTGCTACGTCACAAGTGACGTAACATCTCTGTAACTAATACCGTAATCCGTATTAGTTTATCAAATGACAATGTTGTATCAAAACAGTGTGTTTTAGCAATGACTAAGATGAAGGAATACACTTCAGAGTGGATTTCAATGTTATGGTAGTGATGTTTAATCTCTGGCCTCTGCACTCCTTATTCATAAACGAAAATGCTTCCCAAACCTTTTTCGAGCTTAGCCCTAAACCAGCGATCCTTCCTTTAGTACTGAAATTTAACAAAAGAAATATAATTAATGTTTTTTCAGTATCTTTAGTGTGATCTAACTTTACTGTTAATCCCCGAAATGTTGCACAGTATCGCTTCCTATATAATCCAATATTACCTCAGATATCCTTCCTCGTCTAATTATGTAAGTAACTTGATTATGTAAGAACTGTTTTAAGGTGTTATTTTAAGCCCCGGAGACCCATATACCGTTAATTTTTATGTGAAATTAATTTATAAGTTTGTGTTTCAAATATTAACTTAATAACTTATCTATAAATAACATACGTATAAATAACCCACCGAGTAGCCGTAGCTCGGTGAAGCGTTCGCTTAGCAATTTTGGGTAAACCTGGGTAATTTTGTAATGCTGCCAAGGTATAGTGGGGTTTTGGTCTACCAATACATTCAGAGATGGTCAGACAGAAAGAATATGGTAGAGTACATCTGTCATACTAGGCAAATCTCGAGATGGTACGTTCAGCTTAGGTCCTGGTCCTAAGCTCTTTTCCCCTACCCGATCTCGGACTGAGCCATAGATCCCTGAAGTCTATAAATAAATATAGTTAAGGAGGAAATATGTAATACATACTTCATACAAACTCTACGTTTACGTAGCAATTACATACTTTTTGTTTTAAAAAAATACGAATTTATGCAAATATAAATCTGCTGCTAATTTCGTGATAGTACTAATTTGTGACAGAACGTAAAACTACGTTGGGTGGTATGAATTAAGTTGAGAAAGGTACGGTAAATGTCCTCCACATTTCAAGAGCTTCCTGGTTTTTGGTATGACTAAAACTAAACTTACTCCAAGAGTTCACTTCATTGAGCAGCAACTTAATTATCGAAAGATACGTCACAATTTATATAAATAGAACTTAGAACAACCTCTGCATTCCGTTCAAGAAAGTTAAAGGAATCTCAGGTGATGATTCAAGTTTGTGTACTGCTCTATTTGTTTCCTATTTCTTCAGATCAGTCTTCCTTTATAAGTCTTCTTTTCATATTCGATTTCTTAAAATTAATTGTTCCTTTGTATCTGGTATCCCAGAAACCCTTTTCTGGACTTGTCTTTCACTGTTGTAAATGCGAAAGCTTCCTTTTCCCTTGCGTCTGGTAATATTCCGGTATTCTCAAAAATAATTAGGAAGTTCTTAATGATACAAACAAATAACGATGAATTTTCTTCCTCTTTCCAGCATCAATGTCTTCGTCGCTTGCTCACTAAACAATAGACTTCTGGATGGCCCAGAGGTTAGAGCGCTCGCTTTCTGTGAGCATGGTCACGGACTCATATCCCGGAGGGGTTTATTGAATGGAGTGGTTCCGATCCCACTTTACCAAAAACTGTAGGTCCCGTCCTTAGAAGCTCACCAACTTGTTTAAAACGTTAATCACAATTAATTCATTCATTCATTCATTCACTAAAAATACTAACGTTTTGTTTACAACTTAATCCACTTCCACTGGCATCAGGTAGTCTATTCGTACGAAATCGTGGAAGATAGAATAAACCCGGTGAGCCACTCTGCATTGCCAGAGCGTGCTCCGGTAGTTAAGAAATTCCATGTCTAGCTTATAAGAAATTCATCTTATTCCTGACCAGAGCTAGCTCTCCGTTTTATCCATATAACACACTGGCATATCGATGATACTTTGCCGCTACCTCGTATATATAAGATATATTCGAGATACGAAGTAGGTGCAAATTACCATCGATATATTTTTTTATGAATTGGTACATGATTTTTCCCCTTCTGCTGTAACTAATTTTTGTCCATTCACAAATTGCAACACACGCACAGCATAGCCATGGCTATCAAATAACGTATTCTGTTTTACAGTATTCAATTACTACTAAAACGTAAAATCTCTCGCCTATCAAATTCTTACAATATCCAACATCCGCTCGTGCAAGATATTCTCTGTAAGACACACGCCATCTGCTCTGGCGGTGGTGAGGTTGTCTTTTCGTGGATACCAAGTCATGTTGGTATCCATGGCAATGAATTGGCAGACGAAGCTGCTCGTGAGGCCTCTTTAGGAGCTAACATTGATATACATCATGTCCCATTTCAGGACATGATGATATATTATAGGCAGGTTACACGGAATGAATGGCAGCGACGATGGGATGACGTAGCTGCGAATAAATTGAAAGAAATTAAATTAACAGTTGCTCCATGGAAATCATCTTGCCGAGATAGTAGGCGAGAAGAAGTCCTTTTATGTCGTCTACGTATAGGACACAGTCGCCTAACACACGGATATCTGTTACGATGATTGGATCCACCACGTTGTCATAATTGCAATGTGGTTTTAAGTATTCGTCACGTCCATTTAGATTGTCCCGGATATAATCATCTCAGACAACGTTATAACATCCCCAATGACATGGCGTCATTGTTAGGGGATGAACCAGGTATGTTGCGGAGAGCTTTTAGTTATGTCCGTGAGACAGGATTATCTCCGTCTCTCTGAGATGATTATGTCACATAGCTGTTATGTTTTATGTAGTATTATTTTATTTTTGTGAAGGCCTATTTACAGCCTTCACGTTTTTACCTTTTATGCTAAAGACAATATACATCTTTAGTTTTTACTACGATTTTATTTTTCTGGAGAGCTTACATCTTCATCTTTTATATGCTTTTATCATTTTAGTTAACAGCTATTTTTAGACGTGACAAAGATAAGGGGCTTCCCCCGTATTGGGACGGGCGTAAGCCATAGTGCTGTTACCGCCCATACAATTCATTTTATCTTATCTTATCTTACAATATCCTTAAGAAGCAATCATATTGCTTTATTGATTCTATCAAGATGAATAATTGTGGATTTCGATACTCACGAGTTACGAGACATAACATAAGCGTCAATAGGAGCTCTGTTTACTATCCCGCCTGAGACATGAATATTTGTGGATTTTATATGTATTGTAGTTGTATAATGAGGACGGGACTATTTCAGTAATTACAAAAATTGTCAACAACAACTGAGCCTGCCATCTACTGGTTCAGGATTTCCTCCCAATATAATTATTTTCGTGTTAGCGGGGTAAATAGTTAACACAAAGTTGGTCGTGTCACGAAATTACCCTGGTTTGACTCAGTAATTCGGTTTTCACGAATCAGCCGTTTCTCGTAATTTAAAAATTCGTATCATAGGAACAGTGTGTATTATGAATAGTGTTGTCAAGTTTCCATCACAATATTTTCCTCACAATCTTCCAAAAAATTCGCGTTTTTGTAAAACAATTATGAATTCGTTGTAATTACTTTTTTTGTCATTTGATCAATCCTATTCCTTCACAGTAATGCTCTGTTCAAGTTTCGAAATGCAACATTTTCGGCCCAGAAAGCAATACTTTTGTACACCCTACTCCAAAAAGGGAGATACCTTTAATTTTCAGCAATTTTTAGCTGAAAATTCTCTAAGTCCAACTTCAGGTATCTTCCGAAACAGTAAACCAAAGATGCCAGGTTCGAGCCCTGGAAGGATGGATGAACCTTCACAATTGGGAAAAAATTTGCAGATTTTTTTTGTCTACTTTTAAGTGCAATATGACATGTTGAAATGTTATTAAGTATAGAAAATAGTAACATTCATTAAAATACGTAATGATACAGTATTTCGAAACCATCCATACATCTGAGCACGTGATCGTTTTGTCACCTACGTTTCCATACGTAAAAGCACATTTGCAATGAAAGTGAAGACAGCTAATTTAGTTCTCGCATGCATAGTACAATAAACAAGATAAAGGAGAGAGAAACAACAGCATTTGCAACGTATATCAATGTCATTGTCTTGAACACCGAAAATTCAGTCATGGTTCTTCAGAAGGAGTTCTATCAGGAAGAAGTAGATAGACGTGTTCATGCTAGCTCAGTGGTAGAGCGCATGGTTTCTAATCGTGAGGTTGTGGGTTCGAATCCCGTTTTGGAAAATTTATTTTCATGTAATGATATATTCCTCAAAGCATGAATAATTAGATAAAATAATAATAATCAGTTTTATATGTATCCATACAAGCATTTCAGGACATAAGTAATTATTATGTTTAAAATATAACATCAGAGAAGTGGTGGGTGTTGACTGAACGTCGGTATATTATTTGTAAACATTAAATACAAATTTATTAAATGTTGTTATATCCAAAGTCGGATCAAGGTGCCATACAACAAATTTACTATCCCCAAAGCTCATGATCCCCACGAACGATGAGACTAAACAGTAATGAAACTTTTAGGTTTACTTTATAGATTCGTAGATTAGAAGGATCCTACAGCACTTGGTTTATTTTACAAGAGTTACGTATCTCCGCACCTTGAATGTTGCTCTTCTATCTGGGCTATGGCTTCTCCCAGTGCTGTCCAAGATTAACCGAGTTTTGAACTTTTCTTTGCTATCGTTCGCTTTCGTGTCCCATCCACGCGCAATTTCTGCAAACAACAGCTCTTTAGAAGTCCTTCATATTAAACCTCCTTTAGCATGCATATATTTGCATGATTTCAAATACCTCTATAAAATTGTTCATGGACATTCCAGATCTAGCAATATTCTTCACAAGTTGTTTTTTGAGTTCCTGTAAGATCCACTTGCAGTTTGCGGACACCCAGACTTGGTATTGTACAGCGTTCCCATAATTTACAGATTGTCATCTCAGTATATTCGAATTTCAAGCCATCTTGATTTTGCTGTACCATATAACTTCATTAAAAACCTGGATATCTGATTTAAGATGAGGTAATGTTTTCTTTTTGTTTTTGTTTTTTGTATGTCTTTCTGTTAATGTTGTTCATTTTTATCTTATTTTGTATTGATTCTTTACCTTTATTGTTTGACAACTCAGTGTAAAATGGTCATTAGTGCTGTATCTGGGTTCTTGTTAATAAATAAATAAATAATATTTTTCAAGGGCAGAAAAGTTTAAAACTCCATCAGTATTTTAGCAAAGACCTTATGGCCTTTGTCAATTTTAAGCCTATGAACCTTATCAAAAACTGTGAAAAACAGATTAATTTTCTCCAGGACTTTCGGAAGTGATCTTCACTTCTTCCGACAAGCATGATGGTGCCTGGATGTGTACGACATGTATATTTTGCTATTCACAAGATGTCAGAAGCAAGACAGGGGCAAGCTGAATTCAGTGCATCTTTTTCATGCAACCATTTCATGAAAACTGTCCTGTACAGGACATGGACGAGGACATAACCATGTTCATGAATGACGACTCTTGTGAAAAATCGTCTAATGAATCAGAGTGATACATTTGTATCATGTACATTTGGTTTGGGAAAGTTCTGGTTAATAATTCATAATGCCACCAAATAACCTACCCACTACACTATCACCAAATGACCTTATCCTGTAGTGTTTTTTTTTTTCATTGTTTTTTTTCAATTATTGCGTGTTTATCTATAGTTTAACAAAAATATTTTCTTATTTTCCTTGTAAAAAAGCATTTAATAAAAAAATATAATCATATTACCTTACCCTACTTAAATGTTTTTTTTTAATTGTTGGTTATTTTAGCTGAGAAAAAGATAAACAATTAGTGTTTGGAGGACGGAGAACGATAGGTTTGTTTATAGTCATGACAAAGTTAATTACTTCGTGCTGTCTCAACAAGAAAATAATATTTATTTACAATGTATGTGTTGAGACAGAGAGAGAGAGAGAGCGATGAAAAAAATGTTTGAACGAACATGGCTACCCAAGGGTGAACATTTTAAGAAAATTTTAAGTTACACAGAATACAGCATGTAGCCAGTAAAACATTTTTTTTCTTGACTTTTTTATTTTTGAAGCATGAGACAGTACCATAGATTCAACAAGATTGCCCGATTTTAAGTTGTTGCCTTATTTCCTCTTTCTACCTCCATGTGGCAGAATTTCCCGCTTTCCGGGAAATTTCTCTCTATCTTACAACACTGATTATGAAGTACTCAAAATATTGAGAAAAAATATATTTTAAAAACCTGCAAAAGAATTGTAGTAAATGACTGCATGCTTTATTACTCTCGTTAAGTAGAATATTTCAATGAATAGTAACGATTGTAGTTATTATTGTAAACTTGAGTTTTAAAAACATGAAGTACCGGTAGTAGAATCTCCCAAAATTCCTCTTATCTATTGTCCAATTTCGTTTCCCTCACAAGATATTAAACTTAATATATTTCAGTAAATTTGTGTATTATATAATCGTCTCAGACATTTTATAAATAGCAGATAAGGAGGATTTTTTTTATAATCCCTTAGCATTATGGCTTCTCTTTGGTTTTCAATATCTCTTTCGGGATAGGAATTCGGAATCTCCGTGTGAACCCAAAACGGATGAACCCACTGGGTTCAGAGCTGATTGTGGCAGTTGTGTAAAATTTCAAACTGATAAAAGCATGATAAATGAAAACAAAATTGAGTCTACTTGGTATTATGTTGCCGTAATGCTGTGTTATTATATATTTACACGAATGAAAGTAAATTTTCAGAACTGCTAACAGATGACACCCCTAGTGTTCCATTCACTTATTATTTCTGGTTAATTTTTGTGCTTCTTCTATTTCTGTTTCTTGAAAAATATTTACACGCTCTGGAACTTATTCTGAAAGATATACAATATTTTCTCTAGTTTGTGTTTTTGTAACCTTTCTGAGTTTGAATATTAGGTAACGCTGTAATATTAGTTCATCTATCTCTTCTTATTTGAGTTGGTCCACTTCAACACGTATATATAGATTTAATAGTTGAGAAAGCACCGTTTCACATATTTTAGCCAAAGTATTCGTTAAAGTTATTGGTCTGTAATTAGCAGTCTGAAATCTGTTTTTGCCATTTTTAGGTATATATATTGTATATGCCTTTTTCCATGATTGTGGAAGATATCTTGTTTTAAGCGATGCGTTGTATAATGAAGTCAAAATATTATGTAATTCAGGTGGGCTTCGTTGAAGAGCTATATACGGGATACCGTCAGGACCGGGAGAGGTGTTCTTTTTCTTTTTAAGAATTTTGATAATCTCATCTGTTGTAACATCTGCAACACTCAATTAGCCTTAAATAAGGGATGGAGAGCAGCTGCCATTTTTATGGATTTAACGTCAGCTTTTGATACTGTCTGGCATGATGCCCTTCTATACAAATTATATCTGCTCAATCTCCCCACTTGCACTATAAGATGGATTTCACAATTTTTAACCAACCGAACAACTAAGATCACATCAGAAGAAACATTTCTATTCGAAGGGGGATACCTCAGGGGGCAGCATTGAGTCCAATACTCGATTCAATATATGTTAACAATACACCAATCTCACTTAGAAACAATACTAAATTAGGACTCTTTGCGGATGATACAGCCTATTGGACTGTTGCTAGAGCATCAAAATCTCTAATAAAAAAACTTACAAAAACCTGCTAAGACATATTTTTTGAATTGGTGCCGTGATTGGAAACTTAAACTTAATCCGAATAAAACTCAATTCATAATTTTCTATCCATCTGGAAGGGGTACCAGAAGAGACAAATTTCATCCGCATAAACAAAGCAAAAAATCAAACCGGGGTCTACAGCAAAGTATTTGGGAGTTACTCTTGACCAAAGATTAAACTTTAAAAAGCATATTCTAGAAAGAAAAAGAAAAGGACTTCAGACATTTTCGGCTCTAAAATCTATTCTGCTCTCTCACACTCCTTTTCGTATTAAAACCAGAATTTACCTCTCAATTTTAAGACCTATCCTCAGCTACGGACATGACTGTTCAATTCAAATATAACAGTTGATCACTTCGAAAGATATGAAAGATATTGGCTCAGAGTCTCCAAAAGACAATGGAAATCTGAAAAGGAAGAACTTTATATAGAGACATTACCTTCCCACCAATTTTAGAATATATGGAATCTTGCAAAGAAAGATATAAAAAAATCTATTGAGAACAAAAAATTCGCTAACATCAATTTCTCAGATCATCTATTGAACGTGACAGTTTTGCGTCATCAGATCACCTTACAGGAAATCTTAAACATCTAACTAGCATAATATACAGGGAACAAAGCAACAAATGACAAAAGAACAACTCTCAAGAATAAAAAACACGGAAGAGATGAGTCGGAGGCTGGATTTAAAAAAACAAGCATTGGCTCTTGGAAACAACAGTTCACTATATAATAATTTATTTACCACAAGCTTAACCTACTATCCTCAATAAATACCTTAAATCTTAACAATAAACAGACTCAAGACTAAAATGAACGGAATTAAATTTAATTTAATTTATACTTAAATATTCGAAATTTATATTATAGAATATCCTGTGCAGGTTTACAATAGGCTATAAATTATTATTTTCCAACAAACAAATAATAAACAACCTGCGAACTCACATTTTTCAAATCAGTGCACTTTGGTAGTTAAAGAGCTTATTAATAAACGAAATAGAACTAATGTGGTTGGTTTCAGGGCTGCTGTTGGTGGGGGTCTTTTGGTCCTGGTGCGGGGTCCGTTTCTCTCTCCTTTTCATTCTCAATATAGAAACATACTAAACAATATTAATTTCTAAGGACGAAAATGGCCTTACATCGACCAGAAGTCCGCCTGAAAGGCCCTGCGGGCCAAGGCAGTATATGTTTCAGTTCAACACGTAAACTTTTGTTTATATGAATAGTTTATTACATTATTTGTTATACGAAGTAATTAAAATGTTAAATTCTTTAAAACTCTAAACTTGAGTATACACTGAAAGAATTTGAGATTCTGATTTTTTATTTTAAGGGCCTTTGTAAATATAGAAAACCGTGTCATACCTGCGAGTGGTCGATAACAGGCAGAGGGGGCGCGGGGGCAAAGTCGCAGAAAATAACATTCAGGAAAACTATAATTACTCGCTTACTACACATAGTAAAGTAATAATTCTTTTCTTTTAAATTGTAGGGAATAAAAATTACTATAATAAATATCTTGACAGAAAAAATTTCATATCTTGAATTATTTCTGGTGGAAAATTATTTTGTCAGAAACAAACAAAAAATTAAGTTTTTCTAGTAAAATGTAGTAAATCTTCCTCCATTTATCAATAATAATATTATTTTTAATAACGATACCTACAATAAATACCATTATTGTTCTTACATGGAAATAATGATGCCGCAAACGTTCCAGTAATTGTATCTGGATTTAGATTTGTAGATGCAAATAACAGAAACTCTTATACGAATCTGAATCTATAGATTTAAATTGAAATTCTGTACAGATTTTCGAATATGGTATTTCTGTTTTCGCGACCAGTATCCGGATGTCCATATCTAATTGGATTCGTATCTTGGTGGGATCCAGGATCAGTTTAGCCATCCTTACTAGAAACTGGTGTCCCTTACGATCTGTTTGCAATATAAACGTGTTGATTTAATAACTGCAATTAATTGTAGTGAATTATGTACTAGACAAGCTTCTTCAATATTTAATGACAAAACGGACAGTTTTGTCTTAGGAAGTGGGTTCTGAACAGCTGTGTTCCATCGATTTGAACCTAGGATCATGCGAAACGAAAGTAAGCGTGCTAAGCATCACCACAATTAGGCGCCTGTATTAATATACTGTTTCTTAAAACACACAATTCATCAAGGTTAATAAGCATTACGGAACTGAAAGATTAAATATCTGTGTAATATCCATGTAAATACCAATGAACTAATGCCTTTTTCCTCGTGAATACAAGACGTTAATTTACGTCAAAGGCGAAAAGGAATTAGGTCAACATTTGATGTATAATCAAAGCAGAGAAAGAAAAGAATGTTCTTCATAGGAAGAGAACTCAAAACTTATGCATTAATTATTACCCAATGGAGAGGAAAACGCTCAACCTTATTCCCTTACGGGAGTGTACATGAGTCTGCTTTTGAGTTTAATGTCTAGTGTAAAAGCTCAGTCAGGGGGAGGTTTCTATTAGGTTGTGTCATATACGCTGGCTATTTTGTCTGCAAATTTGTACTGGACTGAGTGGAGCTTTCAGAAGAAACAGCAGTGGAAAGGGAAAAGTTTAAATAAGGAAGAGGAGAGAGAAAATCAACGATTGAAGACCATAAAAAGTCGTAATGAAGATATGGTAAAGGAAAATAAGCAAAGATAAGAAAATGAAAGAAAGATTCAAACCGAAAATAGTAAAGCGAAATGGTTAGGAAGAGAAAATATTATAAAGAAGAAGGAATGAAGATAGATTATTGCAAATAGTTAAAGAAAGAAGTGAAGAAAAGGATAATAAGAAATAGAAAAAAGAAGATTAGGATTAGAAAAAGTTAAGGAAGATTGTCTCGCTATAGCTATGAGACCCAAATGCATACAAATCCATATCGGTAGGGTACTGTAGCCAGAAACTATTTGTATGCATTTGGGTCTTATTTCCTTTGTTATTTTAAAACGAAATGGGTGTTTTCAGACTACTGTATCATTTGTCCAAACGAGTCTCACATACCCTTTACTCTAATACATTTATGGCATAACTGGCACCAGAATCGTATTTCTCGTGAAATTCTAGCCCAGAATGACATGTTACACGGGTCCCTTCCCATTTAAGAAAATCAATCGAGATTCAATATGGCAAACTTCAAGATGGCGACCATGATAAACAAATCCTCCAACAGATAGCGCCTTCCATCCAGTATCCATCATTGTGTATTTACTTTCCGTTTCTTTCAGCAATTTAAAAATCTAAGGGTATTTCCACACTTTTCTATCACTCTACAAAAACAAGAATCAGACTTTATCATCGATATCTCCCAAAGTAATTGCACTCGAGTTGCCAAAATTTGCATGTGCACATCTTTGACTTTCTAAATATGACGGAGGAAAAAAATGTAAGTTGTGTCCTATCTAATCCAGTGCGGCCTAGATTACCTGTCACATATCGAGTAGACCTTACGATAAGGCGGAGTTAGCCAAAATTGAGTTAGACCTATAACAGGCTTATGTTATAGCTGCCTGTCTTTTCCACAGATTCTATTATTTAAAAAAAAGAATTCTTAAAACTTGTATTTTTACATAAAGCCTTTAACCTGTATATTAATTCCGGGTTACTACACTAATTTAAGTTAAAGGACTATTTACAAGTGTTACCACAAATTAAAATGGCTTGCCCCGGGCAAAATACGAAGTCAGAACTTATTATCGAAAACTAATAAGATGTCAAAACATTATTTCTCTAGCTTCTAATATAGAAATCTAAATACTTGAAATTCAGATTTCTATTTCATTACTAATAAGTGAACGCTGTCTTCATTCCTTGCTTCGACCAAGAAGATGTGCGGAAAACTATACAAATTAAAAATATATTGGTGCTTGGAATAGTTCAGATCCAGTAACATAACAAGAATAGTCGCCTAGTACGATTACATGCCACTTACGCTTCGTGTTACAGAACTGTCTTGTAATTTCTACAGTTAACTTCCCATTTAACAAACTAAGGTGTTTTAAAAAGCAGCCGATAGACAGAAATTAGATAAATGATGCCTTAACCATCTACTTTACTATCGGAACAAGAACGTTTCTTAGCAACCAGGAAAAAAAACGTTACACTTGCAAGAAACCAACTTTGTTTCGTTATTTATTTATTTTTTTTGTAGTATTTAAACAAAATTTTAATTTCAGTCAAATCCTTAAGCTTGTGGTATACTAAGTCCACCCAGAAGAAAAACTCCCCAGCAAAGAAACAATCAACTGAAGAAAGTAGCCATGGGATAACGTTATAAGAGCATTGGCGGATTTAGGAGAGAGACCCTGGGAGGGGGAGACACGAGAGAGGCCCTGGGGAGCAATTAATTTAAAATTTATCGTTTAGCATGAAACATTTAGAGTCGTTCTGAAATGACTATAAGTCCACCCATATTTAAGAGTTTACTTCTTGCAACAGCTAAGTACAGTATACGAGAGCGGGGCGATGAAGACCAGTGGGGCGTAGAGATCCAGTGCAGTATTGCTTACGTCATACGCACCAGCCAGTCTAGTGTAGTATGACGTAATCCAGCATGTACAACTGCAGTTGTGTATGACGTCAGCGGGAGAAGAAGACTGTTTCCTTGTAAAATGTTTCCAAGGAAAGTACTGTAACATTTTGTTGTTATGTTGTTATTCATTTAATATAATCTGTAATGTACAGAGAGTTGAATGATATACATTATGTCGTTTGAACAACTTCGTATTGTACGAATGATAAACAGCTCCCAGTGCATTTAGGAAGCAAATGGAGAAATACGGTAAAACGAATGGTAAAAACAAGTGCGTTGGGGCAGAAAAGACCACGGATGGAGTGTTGAGGTTTTCTCTCCCCTATCTCAAGCCTTTCTTCGTCAGCGGGCCGAATTGGTTATGCAAGAAGAGAGTTAGGGCCACATTAAAAAGGATCAACTCAAAAGTAATAAAGTAATTTTAATATATTAACTTTTTTGCAGGTTGTATTAGTAAAATAAATGTAATTATTATTAACGAATATTTAAAAATAATGACCAAATTACTTGTGTTTCAATTCATTTTCCTTTGAACCCAATGTTACTTTAATTTTGGAATTTTTTCAGGGTCAGTCACCCCGCGGGCCGTAAGTTGGAGACCCTGCTGTAGAACGATCTGTACTGCAATAAAGTTGTAATAGTTTAAAAAATGAATTATATATTGATTTCTGTAACACTATATCATAGCTCCATATGGTAGTAATATTAGAGGCAGCTTGTTGTGTTGTAAAATGAAGATGGAGTTTTAAAGGAAAGCAACTTTTTCAAACCAGTGTTTTCTAACATGACTTTTCCATTATGCCATACATTTGGACATTTGTGCCTCCACTTATGAGGTGCTTTTTTATTTTTTATCAGTGTTCCAAAATTGCTTTGATGTCCAAACTGAGGTCATTTGTAGCTAAAGGTTTGTGCTTTATAACGAAAGGTTTTATATTCTCATCCTGTCATTAAAACAAAACATATGCCTCAATTTATGCTTAAGGTGTCCTCCTCGCCCCACTCTCCCCTACTTAGCCCTACTGAACTGATTCAATTAACTTCCATAAATTATATCGTGCCAACTGTTATATTAAAGAAAAAGTTTTGAACAAAAACATTTTTGTCATATCAATACGGTAATTTATCGCATACTTGCAACATTTGTTTTGCTAACTGAAGAAGAAGAAGAAGGTTCAAGAATCCAATTCTTTGAAATCTCGAATAGTATGGTGTTTTCCTCAGAACAGCCTTTCCTTGTCCGCAATTGGATCCGATTGTTTCGTCGAGCACTCGATTCGCTTGTCGTACTGTATCCCATCAAATGGAATAAGCCACACGGGAGGAGAAATCTTATCAAGATGGTCGTCTCAGCAAAATGTTAAAACATTTTCTCAGATGCTACCACAAAGAGGAGAAAGGAAAGGATGTATTTTTTATACCTTCTCCCATACATATGAGTCGCGTTTTCAAAGTACGATATTGCTAACAACGACAAAGTAGATAAATATAATTTTAATGACAAAATTATGTGCATGGAGTCATTTGTTCAAAGATGGCCCCATTTAAGGACATCTTGTGAAATATAACTTAAGAGATGTAGCTAGGAATGAAAGCTACTGTTTTACTGTCAGACCAGGAAAATGCTGGGATGGTACCTTCAACATAGACTCTGGTCGACACCTTCCTGATTCCTTCCCCTCCCTTATCCCGGTCTGAGATCTAGATGCCTAAAGTGATAAATAAGATTCAATTCACTATTACGTTGATATCTTCCCTTTACAAAGCGACAGTTACGTTTTAGTTATAACGTATATTCAGGATTGAAATGTGGGCAAAGTAGGTCGTCATTACACAGCTTTGTGCCAAGATGGACCCTCCAGTGTACTTTCTAAATAACAAAATATTAACTAAAGATTGCTACAGAAATATGAGATGACATAATCACAATCTAACCTTGTTTGAAAACAACGGATGAAACCAGTCTTTCCGCCAGCACTTTCAATTTTGGGGTAGTTGTAAAGTCAAAATTGGGAGGATATAAGTGGAGTTTTGCACGGTTTCAATAAATTTTTGACCGCAAATATTTTGAAGTTGCGGGTGCGCTCCAGAATTTTGGAGGTGACCCGCCCCCCACAGGGGATCTAGCAGAATCACTGGATGAAACAATATGCAATCATTGGTGAAACCTACCCACATTCACCATTCAGCACCATATGTCCGAAACAGTCCTCATGAAACCATCGTTGACAGTTCTTGCACTGAAACTAATATTTCCGTCTATCGATTTATAACAATATCCACACTTGCCACAGAAATCTGTAAATCTTTTTTTAAAGTCGTTTGTAAACGGCCTCTTTTCTAATTCAAATCTTCGATTGCTGTTCTGACTTCTTCTTCCCTTTCTTTGCAGCACAGATGTATTCTTTTCATACCAGCTCCTGTGTGGTTCAAAACTTACTAATTTTCGCATCCCTTGAAACTGAAAGTGCAGATATTAAATCTAACGGCTACAGTAACTTCGCATATTGATGTATAATCATTTTCCATGAGCCAAGCATGGGCTGTCTTACCTCGATCACATGCCTCACAGGCACGATCATCCTACCCCAACATGCACTCACATTCGAAGTCGCCACTGGCCCTGATGTGTGTACAGCCTCTAGCGGAAACTGCAGGGGTATCGAATACTACAGTTAGTAATGATTCTAGTAAAGTGCTATGTTTCTCACATGGTATCTCTGACTTTATATCAGACCAAAAATTTATCTTAAATTTTATGCATGGTTTTGCATTTGTAAGCGGTGTGTCCTTCTCACGTGACACAGCAACTCCCTCTTCTGTACCCACTTTCAGTAGACACACGTGATTCTGAAATCGTCATACACAGTGATTTAAACACTGTCACTTATGAGTTAAGGTACCATGAGTGTCTAGAGGGCAGTCTTTGAACAAAATTACTCTCCATTTTTCGTCATAGTATCCATCCGCTACCTGTATTCAGTATAGTAGAACATGTGTTTCTTTCAACCCCTGTCGTAGGAGTCTGCCGCCCGTGACTTATATGACAGGAAATTCACCTATCATATTCGTCTTCATTCCCAGCCTAATTGACATCAAACCGGGAAACATTAAAATATTTTGATGCTGGTAAATTAAACAATAGAATGTAGAAATTACACCATTTTAGGTCTTTTCTCCTTAAGAGAGACAGCACCTCTAGTATTGTCTTTTTCCAATAGTACAGTCAGCTACAAAAGTTTTTTTCCGTTTTGGAAAAATGGGAACGCATTTAAATTTTGTACAGACTCCTACTATTTAAGCATACAACCCTGTGCAATACTGTAAACGTAGAAATGTTCCGCTATTAATGCCTTAGTCGTGTTGCTGTGTTCACAAAAACGAATACATTTGCAATTGAAATGCTGACAATTACATAACGCCTACGGAACATTTTAGAAGCTAAATGCTCTTATTCGTCGTCTTCTGTCACAACGGCTGGCGCCGTCATCTGTTAAGGGTTTTCACTTTTTTTTAAAAAAAAAAAACAAGAGTCAATTGATGTCTGCAGGTATTTTTCTTTTGCTCTCCTTCTTTTCTTTTAGTTTCATTCTGGTTTAACAATCCGTTTGGTTTGATTGTACTCCTGAAGCGATGACAACAAAGTTTACACGGCGGGCTGCACATGGTCGCTTCATGGAACGACATGCAAAACATGGGAGCAAACAAGTGTGTGTGTGTGTTAAAGAGAGAGAGAAAGGATCACCAGATGGTTCTGTCTGCTAACAGCTTCGATGAATGTTTAAAGAGATGGTCGTGTCAAAGGGAAGAACTCGTGGTTACAAAACGGGCTTTCATTAATGGATGAGAAGACATAGCTTTTTCCCTGCCTATTATCGTTGACAGGTATTCCTGTTTCAGAATACTAGCCATTTTGTGTGGCGAAATGCTTTGTCTCTCTTATTTCTTCTTGCTCTCCTTTCTCTTCTTCCTCCGTTTTGTGTCTCTTTTTTTGCTTTCCAAAAGCGAATTTCGTTAACTACGTTTTAACTACAGACAATTATTGTAGTCATCAGTGTTAAAGGAGAAATAGGATCAGAAAAGTTAGACTTCGTTTATAAGGAAGGTTATGTTGTCTCTGTCCAGAGGCAGAAATGGAGTCCAGAGGTATCCATTACCTCTGGATAGAGATAATGGAACCTGTCTTATACGAAGGCTTAAATTTTGTAACCCTTTCCTCCTTTAACACTAGTGCTTGTACAATAATATAAAACCTTTCTTAATCTCCACTTCTTGTGGCGCAATTCATTGAACTGAATGTATGACCTTTACACATCTTTGCCTCACGCTGAGATAGCAATTGCCCAGGACCTAGTTGTAAGGTACCATCCCAGTAGTAGAAATGAATTTTATTTAAGGTCTTTTGGCAACTTTGGCTGAAGGCCATTGTTTGTATTATGATATAAAATTTTGTCACATCACGTCGCGCAATACTAATGTACATTATTAACATAATACTATAAATTTTATATTTATTGGTTCTTAAGCAGGATATCGCGATCCGAAGATAGTCGATAATGTGCTGTACTCTGACCGGCGTGCGGCCTGAGTCATAGTTGCCTAAAGGCCTTAAACTAATTTCAAAATTCAATTCTAACCGGCTTTAACAACAGCTACCCTGTACGTTTAGTAATAGTATTACTTTCAATTATTGATAGTATTACTGATTTCCAAGGTTTCTCTTGCTGTCATACTATAGTAACCATGGGATAGTTACTTGAGAAATACCTAACCCTGATCTCGAGATATACACCCAGAAAATGAAGCACAAACTAGTGGGGAAAAAAATAGACTTTTCTTCTAAACTGATCAGAAAATAAGATCATATCCAATTCCATCTTTAATCAGTACGGTACTGTCTCCTACCGCCCAAGAGGTAACGGAAAAGATGGCGCTTTCGAAAAAGATGTCGTGTTTGCTTGTGGTGGTGCAACGCGAAAGTAGTGGTAGTACTAATACAAATTATATTCATGAAATATATCGTAAAATGTACACAAAACAAACTTATGTCGCCAAATATTCTGCCATTGAGCTATTTTCTTGATCAAATACGATTGAGCCATTCTGCTATATATTTTTCATTTCTGTGGCCATAAATGGTATGGTGATGTCACTAACGTGAGAATGTAATAGTGTGGGGAGCTTCACTGTCCGGACGACATATTTTTTGAGTGAAGGCAAACTAATTGTAATAGTGCTGGAGTCTCCTAACTGTCGGTATGGGCACTTAGGGTGAAACTACAGTATAATGGTCCTTGAGTTTGTTTCCCTTTCTTATATTCAGCTATTCTAGAGACTTTAGGTCCTACGATTCAACAGTCCTGAACCCCCCTCGTAATTACGACTATAGCCACCACGGTTGCTGCTAACAATAGGAATGGCCTCCTGCCACGTTTCTGTGTTGGGAGATTTGGCTCCAACAAGGAGCCTCCTCTAAGCAGAGAGCTTCACGAAGCATACTCACCAGTGCCTAGGATGGAGATTAGGTTTCAAGAAAATTCAGTCAGTGTTGTCAGGTTACCGTCGCAATATTTCCCTCAAAATACTTAATTGCTTTTTCGTTTTTTGTAAAAAAAATTCCCGAATTCTAAGTTTCCTTTAAAGAATTAATGGATTTTTTTTGGTGCCAAAAAAAATGCATAAAAATTTCCCGATTCTTCGTTTTTCCCTTTTTGGTCCAGATTTTCCCGTTTTCCGGGAAATTTCCCTCCACCTGACAACACTCTGGCTAATTAAGGTAATGCCAAAAAAAACACTCACGGTGAGTTTTATGATTTCAAGTTCTGTTTATTTCAACCATTGGCTGTAATATCACACAAAAGACTATTAAGGTTTTATTGAGTCGCCATCCTATAACAATTATTACATGTGATAATTGTACAAAAGATAACATGTAAAATTATCTAGTACAAATATTGCAATTAAATATTACAGAAATATGAGTTCGAAAAGAAGAAAAAAGTATATTAGTCCTAAATGAAATTGTCTATTAGTGCCACTTCTGGTTCTGCTAGGCGTTCTTCCGATATCCTAGCTTATGGGCTGTCTTGTAATGCAGTCGGGTTCCTGGCTAGATGGTTGACAGCTACTATTGCAAGAACTTTCGAATGTTAAAACTTTTCATGTTTTTAAAAAAAACGTGGAAAATGAACTATTTAACCGCGCTGGACCAAACTAATATATATAAAGAATCTGAATCTCGTATTGGATATGTAACAGAGGCTCAGTTAGAGGTTACTAGAAGGGAAAGAGATCTTTTTAGGGGGAAATTTCCCTTTCTTGCCGTTTTCTTCGTACTATGACGCGGCGGTTCAGTGGTAGAGCACTCACCTTTGCTGCTTGAGGTCTTCGATTTAATTCCAGGTCATGCCATGTGGGCTTTATGATGAACAACACAGTGTGCGCGAGTTTTCTCGGGGTTCACCCGTTTTCTCTCACTTTCTTCATTCCACCAATTCTCCCATCATTACTCATACGGCTTGAGCCAAAGTTGCCTAAAGGCCTTAAATAAAAATTTAAAAATCTTATGACGAGCTACCTCAACTAACAATACAGAATGAAAGGCTGTTTTCTCTCCAAATCAGTTCTCGAGTAAGGACAAAGTCGGTGCACTTTCCTCTTCGACTCGGCTGGTACTCAAACAAATCCAAAACAGTACTGGAACTGACATCTTCGTCCCGGTGACCCCCAAAGAAATGTTCTCCGGGCGCATAAATGTCTCGATTTTCAGCGAAGATGAAAGAAAGGAAAAAATATTGTGTCCAATCTTTTAACAGGATTATACAGTAATTTCTTCAATACCTCAAAGAAGTAAAAAAAAAAAAAAAACTTGAATACGCATAACATGAATGTAATCAAGTTTCCAATTCAAGTACCTACAGACTGAACGAGACATCTGTTTCACTGAACCCAGAGAAAATGCGTTTTGCTGCTCAACGGTTATTGTTGTCAATTAGTCTGTTTCCATTTGCCTCTTTCTTCAGGGTTGCTTGAACGGTTGACTATTTTTCGCTGATCATAACAACACGAGGAAGGCACATCAATAGGAAATCTTTAAAAATTTCGATAAAATAGAAATTTAAGAGATATAAAATTTCACTTCCGTCCTTGGACGCAACAATGACAATGACTGTGTTTCTGTTGTTCCTTCGACTAAGGAAAATTGTCCTTTCTCGTTTGACCACTACTCCCCCGCACGCACCCAGGATCAGTGATTCCACCAGACCACCGCCCCTGTGGAGGAAGTCACCCCCAAATCCTCGAGAGCACCTTAACTTATTTTTTTACGGTCAAAAATCGATAGAAACTTTGCAAAACTCTATTTGCACCCTCCCAATTTTGACTTTACACCCCACTAAATTGAAAATCCTGGCGGAATCCCTGCCAAAGATCTCAATAATGTGAAATTTCATTCATTTATAACAATTGACATAGAAATATAGAACAAAGAACCTTACTTTCATTGTTTTGAAGTTTCAGTATTTTATTTTTTACTCTCATCTAAAGCCAGGAAGTTAAAGTGTTTAACATTTTTTTTATTTTGCACATTTGAAAGCATTTTCGTAAATTAGCAACGTCACGATTTTCACTTCTGAAATATAGCAACCGTAGGGGAGTGTAAATGACGGAATAATTCTATACTAATGACAACGCCTTGTTCAGTAATCATATTTTTATTGAACGCGTAAGGTCCTCATAACTGAAGGGAATTTCCTTGGTGTGGCCATTATTCTCAAGCGTGGAAGCGGGAGGCTGTTCCAGACGCTGCTTGCACAACGTAACAGAAGTCTCAAATTTCTATTCTTGTAGGTACGGGGCGATAGAAAAGGT
>JAGDQP010031406.1:0-11228 GCA_022664845.1 Lepisma saccharinum
CGACAAGAACAAACTCATCATGGACGCAACAGATGGGGTTGCTATCAGCATGCAGAGGGAGTTGGTGCCGTCGAAGGGGAAACTTGGAGGTCCGCGCCCAAAAAGAAGACTATAAAACTACGATGCACCAGCTTTAGAGTATCACTTACTCCTGGGTGGTCAACTCCTCTCCTTTTACCTGTTCACAGAAGGCATCGCTTCTGGTATGTACTCTGCCTAAATTCACCTTATTGTACACAGATGCATCGCTTCTGGTACATCCTAGACACACAGAAGGCAACGCTTCCGGTGTCTCCCTTACGTGCACAGAAGGCATCGCTTCTGGCACGACACCTCATCCTAGATCCCTCTTTGGAGAAAACACCCAAAGAAGAAGACATCCACATTTATCTATTTTTCTGTAATTAGTTTCCTACGGGACGCATTTTAACAACCTGTAAAGTTATCTCCCATTTGTAATGAAACTGGTTATGGGCTAAAAGACAACCCTCGAGTAACTATCAGCTCTACCTCAGGTACTCTACCAGAGAACCACAAGAACAATACGTGGTGGATGCGTCGACTCCTCACATTTAAGTGTGAGGAACTATTTTAAGTGCCAACAAAGTGCACAAAGCCCAAAAACCAGAACGATTTTCGGAACGTGTAAAATTACGTGCATTGGATACGATCGCGTTAAGCAATTGTGGGAATTTTATTTATTTCTGTTTGACATCTACAAAGTTATACTTTAAAAGGTAAGGAAACTTGAAAATGACTAAGATAAAAATCTAAGTGATCTACACGTTCATTTCCAATCATTCCTAACCTCGGCTGGTAACCTTTTCTTAACGAGTTTACCCCTTTGTATAGATCTCGTATGTTATTTGTCTTGCTGTTTTCCTCTATCTCCTGAATCTTCTATGTGATATATTTTCGCATTTTGTTTCTGAACCCGCGTGTGGCGTTTCGTTTCGCGTTACTGGATTGGTTGGTATTTGCTTTGCTTTATTACTTAGCTTGTGGATTAAATATTATATATAAGTAGACTGATCGAACTGCAGATTCTGAGTTTTATTGATAAGATTTAATAAAACCAGAAAGACAAGAGGTTTATTAGTACTTCAATTGTTACACTATATTATGTACAAGAGAGATTTCATTTAAGTATAGCTGTTCGATTTTAAGGTTTATGAATCGAAATTTGTGTAAACCGTTCATTAAAAGCAATAATTAATTTTCAATTTGACCTAGGAATCTAAATGGCAGCTGTTACTACATGTTCTTGAGATGTGCATTTCTACAATAATAAATTTTATCCAATAATAAATTACATTAGTCTTCAACGTCGAAAGTGCTTTGTGCTTAATTCCATGGTTGATTTCAGTCATACAAGGCATCCACTGATAAATTACATTAATCTTCAACGTCCAGAATACTTCCTTTGTATTTATTTCAACTGTTGATTTAAGTAATTATGTACAACGCTAAAAGAGAAATGATCTCTGAAGTCAGTAACACCAAAGGTGCTTCCATATATAGGTAAACTAAAATAAGTTTAAAAAAATCTTCCGTAATACGAGAACTGCTGCGAGTCATTCTTGAAAGATCAAATAGCACTGGATGTTATTTTTAAGATCTTATTGGTCTCTCCCTCAACTGCTACAGTGCAATGATGTTATTGCAGCATCGTATGGTTGTTATTATTTATATATGTTGACTGTTTGCTTATGTGTTTGCTCTCCGTCTGTTGTTCGACTTATATACTTTGACTATGTGTACATTTCATCTGAATCTTCGACAAATCCATCTTGCCAATGATGAAAACCTGTGCGCTACGTAAGACTTGCTGTGACATATTTTACTTTTCAACTTCACTTCCATGTTGAGAGTAGATGATGGTTCTGCTCGTTTGTCCGTTGGTTGAACCAGTAATTTCGCCCAGTAACAATTTTTTTCTCCTTTGCTACTACACATTTAACAAGTTCGCTCTTGTTTATGTCAAAAATTAATACGACTACCGCCCAGTGGCATAGATCTTCAACCTGGCTTCCACCTCGAGTGATTGGGTGGATCTTGATACCTATTCTCCTGTCGTGTATCCTCCATTCTACAAGTGTCAACAGTGAGACAAGGCCATAGTTGACAATGGCACAACCAACATAAATCTTCATATCTTGAGCAACTGGCATAAAGGCTCTGGTTCCATATTTGTCGATTCCATATACTCCTAAGAAGTTCTCATTTAGACTGAAGTAAAATGCAAGGTTTTCTGAGAAGACGAATGGAATGAATTGGTTTTCGAAATCTTCCGAGCAGAAGCCAGGTAGGATGGATGAGTCTCCTATCATTAAAGGTAGGAGTGTTTTCCTTCGTATGATCACGGAAATACTTCGTGACGATAGACATAGGTGAACCCGTAACAAGTCCACGTACCGTAGCAAGTCCATTTTGCTTTCTTCTTCTCCTTCTATGGCCAACAGCTTCTTCGTTTCTTAATTGCAGGTTCGAGGATGCTTGGAGGTAATTCGACTTTTTACCTGCATTTCTCTGTGCTACTTCACTCTCAAGCTGTGAATTTCGTGTGTTTCTCCTACTCTTGCACAGTGTTCTACATCTAATGTGTAGGCAGCTTGCACAGCGTTGGAGCCACTCTTGAAAAAGAGGTCTTCTGGGATGTTCATTTGTCACCGACTTCTGGGAACTTGCCGCAGACTCAACTGTTTGGGAGCGGTTTAGATAAGAAATGCATGGATTTTTTTGTTTGGAGAGACTTGCTTTATCGTACATTTCTTATATTTGTTGATTTTGGGTTGTAAAGATGTGCGAGTGAACATTTTTGTATTTTCTTCAATATATACTTGCGTCCGTATTAGTTCACTTTATTCGCTCATCTGTTGCTTGAATTTCCATTGTTTCAGTTGATTTTAATGTATTTATTGTTGTAAATTAAAATGTTATATTTTATTGAAAGAAAGAAAAACAACAATTAAATACGCAAAGATATTTAATAGAGATACATTGAAGAGTTATACTCAAAAACCTGTACACACGGAATACGAGCTATATATTTTGGCTTCCCTGAACGTTCTGTCTTGAACTTCCATTTTGCTACTGTAGGCATTTATTATGTAATAACACGTAGCTGAAAGAGGTTTTAAATTTCCGTTATTGTTTCTTCTGTTGCTTCTTCTTCACAGAAGAGTTTTGCACTGACAAAATCCATACATTTTTTACTTAAGTATTTGTTCTTGGAAATCATACTAACTGCGCCCTTTAAGTGCATTACGATGTAGCCCAAAAGAATTGAAGAATTTTTTACATCACCTAACAGAAACCATTACTTTTGTCACCAGAAAAAGAGCGTAGTGTTATCAGTTCACGTATTGGTGATCTACCATATTTCAGTTTTTCGAAATAATTCACTTTTAATGTAATTCCAATTTTTATATAGCAATTCAGAAGTTCTTTCTACGTTTAGATATACTTAATGTCTAATAGTTTATAAAAAGAGATCAATACGAATTGCAATAATAAATTTTGAGTTCCAGTAAAAGTTGCTAATTGTTTATAAAAATGTAAGATTTAACAAAAGTAAAATTTGTCATAACTCCGCCATCAAAGTCGGTAAATGTTCTTTGAAATCTAAACATGCTTGGCTCAAGGGTGCCTGTATTCACACTATGTATTTCTAAATGTGGTTCTAGAAAAAAAAAATGAAATAGCAGACAGTGTATTTTGTGAAAGGTCTAGGTAAGAGAGTCGGAAAGTTCTCTTACGTATTTTTTATGTTTCTTTATGTAAAGAACTTGCTTCATTTTTCGAACAATTCACCACTAGTATTGCAAGAATAATATGGAAGGTTACCTGAGTGTCTGTCGTATTTTACATTTAAGTATAATTGAAGACCTGAATTGAGAAACATCCCAAGTCCACCGGAGTAAATTTTTCAGGGGGAACGAAAAACAGTCCAAGGTCTTCGTATGTTATCCTATTCAGCGGAAATTATTTTGTATTAAAAAGGGGTTTCTGTGGTGGGATTAGGATATAATATTTATGCAAGTGGATAGCTCTTGGAACTTAGACACCGACGAGCAGAAAAAAATGAAAATACGAAAAAAGTGGACTTGGGACGTTTTTCAATTAAGAACTTCAATTTGAAACTCTATTTTAATGGTTACAGTCAGGGTTGAAAAAAATCAGGATTTTTCAAAAAATCATTTTTGTTGATTTTTTAATTTAAATATACTATTTTTATTTAAATCATTTTTTTTATTAATGTAGAAAGCTTGTTACACTGAAAAAGCTTCTAGTTTAGTTTTCTTTTTCAAATACTTTAACCAGTAAAAACTAAAGTGAAATTCACAAGTATGTGGTGGACCTTACGCTTCGAAAGAGAAGATAGCAATGGAGTATTTCCATTTTAATGCATGCAGGGAAACCCTAAACTGTTCCACTGACACTCTCAGATCTCCGTGATACTTTTTTATTCTACAAGTAGATGCAAAATAAAAAGACCCGTATTTTTTCATTTTCCCGATAAAAAAATATGTGAAGAGTTGTAGGCTCTTAAAATAGTTGCCAAGGTCATCTCCTGAAAAAAAAATAACAGAAAAACTTTTTTAAACAATTAGTACTGAAAAGTAAAAAAATATTTTTGTTTATGCATGACTAAAAAGAAACTCATGGAGCGCGTCAATTCAAGAATTTATAAAGTGACTGTATATGAGAGTCTTTTAGTCATAACTAACTAACTCTATGGCTTGAAACCCTAGCCTGTTGATCGCCGTAGTAATACACGTCCGCCATTGGATTCTATGCACAAACAATTTTTTTTTTACTTTTCAGTGCGTATTGTTTAAGAAAAGTATGTCTTTAAAAGGTTTTTTATTATTTTTTTACGGAGAAGGCTAATAAAAATCTATATATCAGTGCTTGATAGTCATGTTGCATTATTATTATTGTGTTAAACTGATTAGAATAACGCATATTATGCTATCCTTCCAAATTTTGAAAAATCGTATTCTTAAATACATCTAAATATGTAAAATATTCATTTATTTACTGAGTCTTGGATCGAATTAGACTGCTGTGGTTTAGTTAAGAAGATAAACATTATCTTCCATCATGAAATCATTTTGGGCAACTTGCTTCAGGCAAACTCAATCTATTCCTTAGTTGGGACTAAGTTTAGCGAACGCACTCTTCTGTAAAGATATACTTCCTCAGTTGGGAAAATTTTATAGTACTTCCTCAGTTGGGACAATATGGGTACCATATATGGTACCCGCACACCAAATATGTTATAGATAGAATACGAACGATACAAAAATATTTCATAAGAATGCTATGTCATAATGTAGAAAATATTCTTATACACATGATTACGAATATTAGTGCACTGTTTACCAACTAGTTCCTTTGAATAAAAAAGGGAAATTGTGGCAGGATCAGTAGCAGTTATCTACTCGAAATATCAAGTTACGACTACATCCATTCATTATACTAGAAATTTCAATTTATTAGAAAACAAAGGAAAAACTATGAGCATCCTATTTAGGAAAAACTATGAGAAGAATTACAGTATATAAGTTAAGAAGTTAAGACTATTTTTACATTGTGTTATAGTGATTAATTCATATTAAGACAGTGCTGTATATTTCTCGCATTCCTTCTTTGAATTATATTTTAACATCATAATCGTTTTTCTTTTACATACGAGTATATTCTTGTATCCTCTGTACTCTATTATCTGTATTTGACTTTTATGTATTCCTGACCGTGCTATATAAGCTTATCAAGCTGTTAATAGCACGTAAATAAATAAATAAACACAATTATTATTATTATTATTATTTAAGGTTAGTGGATTCCAATTTTTCTCATTTAATAAGTTGTAATTAAAGTAAATAATTAATTAATTAACAAAAGTTCATTGCTTCTAAAATGAAGCCATATTCAACTCTTTGTTTACTATGTAATACTTATTTTAACTTCCTTTTTGTGTGCGCTATGTTGACGAAGTTCATCACCCTGTACGTATAATTGAAGAAGACTGCACACAGCGCAATTAGCAAATCCTCACTGCTGAGAAGGAGGGACAGTTACCAACTGAAGAAATATTCCTTCCCATTTATTCACTACAGTTCTGAAATATGGAGATACAGAACAGAAGGTTATGGTGTCTTGCGAGAACAGGGTGGGATCATCTTTCAAAAAGTTAATACTCCCAGTTCAAGAGGTTACACTTTTCTATCTCTCCTATTGGTTACATACACGCTGGCAGGAAGAAAGAATATGTAGCTTAACTTGTTCTCGCGCCAGTAGAATAGAGAATGTGTCCTGTACTTACCATGTAGAAAGGTACTCGCAAATATATTTTTTATCTTTTACTTTAAGGAAAAGAAAAATGCACAGAGAGAGAGAGAGAGAGAGAGAGAGAGAGGCCTCGTACCAGATATTAAATCTTACAGCAGTTTACCCAAAGTAAAATAAAACCGACAAAAAAGTAGTAGATTTATTGTCATGATAGAACAAGTTGATATTTGTTTTGTGCGTGCGAAAGTGCGTATGTTACACTATCGCTATACATATATAAAAATGTGAAAGAGCAATGCACGCATGTATAAAATTTTTGACCTTACAGAATGGGACTCCGGTCCGGTACCAGCTGGAGTCACACATGGTGCATGTTTTTTCCCTTTTCCGGTAGTTCCGCAATCGAACTATGTTGGACCTTTCACTTATAAATGAATTTTTGAAATTAATTTGTTATGGTACAAAACACCAATATATGCTCTTTCTGTTCGATCAATAATATGTTGTTGTTCATTGGCCAACTGAATAAAATATTGTTTCTAAACGTACACTAATAGCTAATCGATGATTTTTGTCTGAAGAAAAATGAATGCAGTTCAAGAGTGATTTATCTACGAAAAAAAAAGAAATTTTAAAAAAATGTATACAAAACAAAACAAAGTAAAAATAGAAAACATGGACGAGGTTGTTTGCTCGCCTTATAATTAGGAAGACATGGGTTCGATTCCCGGTGCCAGCAATCCCGACTGAGGTTTTCTTTGGTTCCCTTGGTCACACTAGGCAAATACCTTGGTCACACCAGGCAAATACCTTGATCATACTGGGATGATACTTTGAATAAGGTCAAGTCACTTGCTTCCTTGTTTTTGCTAAATACTAAATGCAGTGTAAAATGGCGAACTTAGGCTGTATATGGAGATTGTTAAATAAATGAAAATAAAAACAGTGATACATAAATTATTATACCGTATGGGGTAGCTCTGGGGAAGCATTTTACACTTGCATTGGCTTGGTGCATAAATTATGTCAGCCAAGAAAATAAATGTATAATATCTCCTGTTAACTAGTTGTTGTTATTCTATGTGCACTGCATAACATGGTTCTTTGTTAATCCATGCCAGGTTGAACCATCGACATTGATGTATTTTATTGTTGTTGCAGGTTAATGAACATGCCCTGTCGAGTCGAGAAGAACGAACATTTCCGGCACATTACGTTGTTTGAATTTAACCGAGGTGTGCCAGCTTCGGAGGCCGTCAAAGACATTGTGTAGTGTATACGCCGACAACGCTATTAGTGAGAATTACTGCCCTAAGGTAGTATGCGCGTTTAAAGAAGGATTAATTGAACATGAATGATGACGGACAGTCTGGACGAAAATTGGACTTTCATGAGGACCGTCTGAACCTCTTTTATTCATGGCATCGAACCAGAACCTGACAAATGCAAAGTCAACGTTCTACCAACTGAACTACGGGAGTTTGGTCACGTTATGCTTTATGTATTGCTTAGATTGTAGAAGAATAGTTTAGCAGTACAATATTAGGTGAACTTAGTGACCATTCAAGGGGTTTCAGTCTACTAAAAAACTGATGTAGAACATACGTATGCAAAATCACGGAAGATGAGTGAAAATGTGTTGGTGTCTATTCAAGTAGAAGACCTCTGTTGTTAACATATGTTGGAGCAAGTCTAAGAGTAAATTGGTCCTCATTATTTCCTAGGGAAACAACAGAAATTGGTTCATAAATTTTATGATGTTAATGCATAGTAATAAATAAACTGTAACATATATTTTCGGTTCTTTAACAAATTCGAAACAGTTCTCTCAAATTCAATTGAAAATCCATTTTCCATTGATAATCAAATACTATTTCCTCCTTTTAGCAAACACTGCTTTTGTTATGAATCCTCACTTTAAAAAGTACTAATTGTACATTTTAAGTGAACTTTGTATCTGTCTAATAGATTTGCATATTTTTTTTTTACTTATTAGCTTTTTACATTTTAGTACGAATTGTTTAAGAAAAGTATGTCTTTAAACAGTTTTTTTTAGATTATTTTTTCGAGTTATTTCGCTGTTTGAATACTTTTTTCTCAAGCTAATGCTTTGTGACCCAAATCGTAAGGTGTTCTGCAAACCAGTAAAACGACAAATCGTTGCAGGCTAGAATTTATTTTGGGATGAAGGAGTCCATAATACAAAAAAATATTAAAATATGCTTTTAAGATATATGAAAATAACAATAGAATATTGTATTATCACCAGACTTACGTCGCTGTGCGAAATATCATCATTGTATGACATCGGGAAATGGGTTAAATTAAGATTTAAGGACACCACAAACTATTGTGAACTAAAGGAAAAAAATGTAATAAAGTTGATGGAAGCAGGAATTGAACGCCAGGTGGACATCTTTGACCCCAAGTAAGTTATCGATAGCACGCCAGGCAGCAGTGCTGACCAACCAAAACATACGACACCTAAAGTACACCCTAGAAGTCCATCAATTTGTCATAGCACACATAAATCCTTCTCTGGCAGGAAACGAAAAGGTAAACACAGAAGTTCTATCACATATACTAATTAGTAATCAAAGTAAATACGACAGATAAATATTCAAAAAGTTATATTTGTCGCCTCCGGAAGCCAAGGGATACAAGTCACATTGAAGAATGATTTTTTTCGAGGTAATCTTTCATATATAACCCGGAATATATGTGACATAAAATTGTCATATTTTGTGAATGGACACATCAGGGTTCAAGGTTTCTTTATACAAAATATGACAATTCTGTGTCACATATATTCCGGGGAATATATGAAAGATTACCTCAAACTTTTTGTATTCGTCAATGTTACTTGTATTCCTTGGTTCCTGGACTCTTCATTATAATTCCTCACTTTGAGAGTAAACATAAACCATGATTCCGTGACGGGCCGAGGTCCAAAGTTACTAGACTGGCCCATATAAAAATAAAGTTTACCAAAGTTTTTTTTGTATAAACCATGATTCCGTACTCGGTTTCTACTAGTCGAGGATTCGCTCTAACGTATGCCTGAGATTACTTTTCCATTCAACCGTATAATTAAGTACATATTAGACAAGATAACTCTGCTTTTTAAAATAACATTGAGATCACTACAAACCATATCGTTCTTCAAATAAATAGTTCTTCCGTCCGAAATGAGTTAACAAGGAGTACAAATTATATGGTAGATCTTGACTTTTGTCGGCACTTGGTCTCATTATCTCAAAACGGGGTTTCAAAAAAGAAAATTACAAGATTGGAATTTTTATTACACTATTTTCCTATATTTTCTTGACAGACACTTCCGTAGCAGCTGTTGTTAAGGAAATATCTTTACTTCGTCGCCTCTTCCTGACACGTTGATCTAAAATTTAAATGCTAAATGGACATGTTTGGAGACTTCTAATATTGCAGTGACCGCAAAAGTATTTGAGACCAGAATTAAAAAAAAAAATCAAACAAGTGAAAGTGTATTTATGAGTTTGCTTTCTCAAGTATTACCTTAAAAAATACCAATTAAGAAGGGAGACATAGGTGACATACTGGGAAGAAGATCCACCGGCTCCTCTCGTTTCTAATACCAGTATATTCATCTTCAAGTACGAAGTAAATTTATTTTCATGCCGATTTCTTTTTCGTGAAAGAAGATAAAAAAAAAGGACAGCAGGATAAAAACACGATGTACATAACATAAGCAAAAAATATGAGGATACAAGCTTCTGTCTGTGTGTGTGTAAAAAAAAAACTGCTCGTTTTAGCAAGCCGTAACAACTCTGGAAAGTGTACAAAGGGAAAAGGTACTTGAGTATGTAATATATGAACTGACATCCATCTTCGCTAAGAAGAAAACAAGTTGCAGATGAATAACTTTTAATGTGAAAGATGACACTTCCTATATAATGAAACCTTGCAGCCTAGGTGCATCCAACCTGATAGTTAAGGCATCTCTATTTAATAGTTTGAATGTTTCTTAAAAAAAAATTGAAGTTGTCTTTAGGGACATAGCAATCCCGCTAAGATTAAATCTTATTTATTATAAACTTTCTGACGGTGGGATATGTACGGAAGGTTTGGAAAGTAATAGGATACACAATTGTTAGAAAGAGATAAATTATGTATCTTTAAGATTATATTCCTAGGTTGGAGCTTAATAATATACAGGAAGAACTTAACAATGTGCAAGTGCATTTCTTCTCGAATACATTGCACATAGTTCACCCAAAAGGTTGCACTTTCCTTTTATAACCTGAAAATATTATGAAAGTATTAATGTTACTGATTGCCGTACAAACATATTAGGACGAGAAAAGTGTTTTATACCAATAGAATACAGTAACTACAAAGATTCGTATATCAAATCTCTCTCTGCCAATTTATAATTATAAAGTACGACGCTTCGTTCACCTGTTGGTGCTCAGAGAGGAGAATATAAAAGAATGATGTCTTTCTTGAAGAAAAATAATTCTCCGTTACGATGAGAACAAACTTTTCGGTGCATAATTCAAATTCTATCTACACATAAGGTGCTATATTTTTCTACAGGCTGTTGCAAAATAACACAGACAAACCTATATCACGAAATTCCTGACATCAAGACAATAATAATAATTATTATTATTATTGGGGATGCACAAATACTTCGTTTCGGTGCTATAAGTTGCCGAAATCATAGGAAAATGGACTTTAGAGCCTGATACTTCCAATACCATTAACAGAAGAAGTAAGACAGCATGATACTCTCAAAGACGTCAACCCTGCTCTATCCAGAAAAGCATATTGCAAAATTGTGCAATGAATGCGCAAGAGATCCCCCGAAGGAAATAGGGAATTCCCAGAAATTCTCTGAAATAAAAGTAGTTCGTAATAAATATAAATGGGACTATCTTCCAGCAAGTAAG
>JAGDQP010031406.1:11328-21958 GCA_022664845.1 Lepisma saccharinum
AATAATTCGTTTGCGGCAACAAGTCAATATCTGAAACAGATTTCCTTTGCGGAAAGTTTAAAAAAGATGCGTGGTTGTATAACAAACAGAAGTCGGTTACAGACATTTCCCCGAACGTTTTGGGTACTTTTGTTAATAAAAGAGACTGTCATTGTCCGGTTAGATGCCAATGATTACGTTTATCATCTGTACTCATACGGAAAGTCATCATGCTTATTTCGACTCACATTTACTCCAGCCAGAAAATGCCTGGGAGTATCTTATTTTCTTTGTGGAATATAACCTTTCTTATCCATTGCACAATTCTGGAATACGTATTTTTGGATAGAGAAGGTTTGGAGTCTTTAAGGGTAACATGCTGCCTCAGTTCTACTGATAATGGTATTGGAAATATCAAGCTCTAACGTTCAATTTTCCCACACTTTCGGCAGCCTATAGCACCGAAACGAAGCATTTCTGCACCCTCAATGGTCTATACTATTTTTTTTTCGATGTTAGGAATCTCGTGAGATAAGTATGCTAAAGGCAACGATTGTTTCCTGAAATCATCCTTGGAGGAGATCGACGCTGCCATTTTTACGTGCTCATTAAGTTGTTTATATCTCAAGAGAATTGGAACAATATACTGTTCCTATTGCCTTTACGTCATAGAGACAGTATGCTCTACAAAACGCAAAATGTTACATCAGAATCGTGCATTCAATCCAAGTTATGATCAGATTACTAACTACCAAGACCGCAAGTTCATTGCCGGAGTAACAAACATTCGGCACGGATTCTGACCTGGGCAATATAGAGTTAGATTCATCACAAACACCTAACTCTTAAACATCCCCTTTAATTTTGTCTTCCCAACGACATCTCGGTCTTCCAACGATCTCTTTCCCTCTGGTTTTCAACCACGATGAAATAATGTTCGTTTTTCGCCCATCCGAGCTAAATGGTCTACCCATCTAAACCTTAGTGATTTTATTATTCTTATAATGTCGGATAATCATACGGTCTGTGGAATTCTTGATTATGGAGTCTCCTCCTTGCTCCAGTCATCTCGTCCCGTTTCGCTCTGAATGTCTTGCTCAGAACCTTATTTTCAATCACTCAATTTATGTTCATCTGCTAGGGTAGTACTCCAACTTTCGCAGCCATAGAATATTACTGGCAGAATTACCATTCGGTACATTCCCAATTTCAACTTTCTTGATATTAATTGTGAGGTTAGAAACTTCTGGAGTGAATGGATACGTGTATTGCTCTATACTAAGTGACATTCTATTTCTTCCTGGATCTTGGTTTTTCTAGTTATAGAGTTATGTACTCCAAAAAAAATATTTTTTTTTTCCTCTATGGTCTCTCTTCTGTTTCTATCTGTGTTTCGGTTCGTCATCATAGATTTTGATGTCCTCAAATCTTGCAACGTTAATTTAACACATTTCCCGACGTCATATAATGATGAAATTTTGCACAGCGACGTAATTCGGGTGGCAGTATAATATTCCATTGTTACTTTCATATATTACTATATATTTATATATTTTAAAAGCATATGATATATATATATATATATATTGCAGAACACTTTAGGATTTGGGTCACAAAAGATTAGCTTAAGAAAAAGTATCCGATCACCGAAATTACTCGAAAAAATAATTTTAAAACTTTTTAAAGACATACATTTGTTAAACAATTCGTACTGAAAAGTAAAAAAAAAAAATGTTTGTGCATGACTGAAAAATAGTATGGGGCGCGCCAATTCTAAAACTTATAAAGTGACTTATATGAGAGCGCGCCCCATGCTTTTCTTTTTAGTTATGCATAAACAATTTTGTTTTTAGTTTATAGTACGAATTGTTTAAGAAAATTATGTATTTAAAAAGTTTTTTATTATTTTTTACATACTAAATTCATATAATTCAGTATATATGAATTATACTCATATTAATAATATAAACTTGTATTAATAAATTTGTTTCTACAAGTCTACATAAATAAGGCAACTGGCAATTTCAATTTCCAATATACGTATGATATATGCACATGTCGTCAGCAAACAAAGCCAATTTTGTGTTTGCGAGTGTCAAAATATCATGTACAATAAGCGCCGAAAGTTTTGTACCAGTCTTAAAATTTCTTCTCCAAATAACTTTGAAAAAGATAGACCTTCAGTAGGTTTTCCAGTAAACGTAAAGATCATGTGATTTTCTGTGTTACAAAAGAAAGATGTATTTTATTCGGTCTGTCGATTCTAAAGTTATTTGAAGAAGCAATTTTATCACTGAGTACAAAATTTTGCGGTGACTGTATATAAACACTGAAAAGCGTCGGAGTAGTGACCTCTCTGAACCCTTAGTTTAATATTATTTTAATTCTGATGTCACATTGCAACATGAAAATTAAGTTTAGTGATGTTCGAATGAAGAAGTTATACGTAACAATCTTGGAGACAAAATTGTTTTAGTTTGTAGGTTAGTAGGTAACCCATACCTGATGATATGTTTTTTCTATCTGCGATGGGATTGAACCAGGAACTCTGTGATTTGTAGCTCGTTAGTGTAAACAGTATATTATGCGAGTACTCCCGGAGTGGCGGCTGCTCCATTTTATGTCACAAGGCCATATTTTCCTGATTATCAAGTAGAGACATTCACATAGACTTGAATTCGATTACATAAAAAATATTGTAAAATTTTTAACTCATGGTGTTCAACAGCACATTTTAAACAATAAATATACGTTTACGGAAACGTTTCATTAGTAAGAAAAATAAGTACAAGCAACTCCTGCAAATAATAAAAAAAAGATGCTATGGTTTCTACACTGTAAAAAGTGTCTTCTTGGTACATTTTAAAGAAAACACTTGAAATGAATGAACTTTTGATCAATTTTGGTATATATTTTTCACTTTTGATCACTATTTGGACACTTTTTGTATAAATTTTCACACATGTTAGAATATATTAATCAGCTGATTTGTTAGATAAAGAATTAAAAAGTTTTTGTTAAATTGGGGGATAGAACACGGATCCTCTCATTGATATCCTATTGCTTTAAACTACGGACAACATAATAAGTTTGTTACTTTTCTCGCTATATAATATAGGAGATAAACGTGCAATAATCGTTCAAACTTCACCTTCAGAAACACATGATAAGCTCCCCACTCTTCTTATACACATTACTTACACCTCTTAATTACAAAACTAAGGGAGTTTGAGAAAAAAATATGGACAAAATGTTGAAAATATGTTCCAAATTTTTATACTAAATTTATTGAAGTATCACATTTCAGCTCCAGTGTGATTTACACAGAGGGAGAAAACAGTTTCTTATCGTAACTATACGTTCAATGCTGGCCAATTGTTTGTTGCCGCCATGTTGATCGCTTATTTTCACAGAAATGGTGAATAGTTTCAATGAGGATTCCGATCTTTTATTGACAAATCGAAAGTGATTGAAACGTGGAGTAAGCAGATATGTCAACTCTCACGCAAAACGCGTGAGAATAGAAAAAATACATGAGAGATTTTGCGGTTTAGAAGGTATGTATTCTGTGGTTTAACGCCTGTGTTAGCAAATCTTTAGCATGTTTTTAGCTGTGTTCTCACGCAGCACCCGCATTTTCTCCCATCAAGGTTGGCAAATCTGTCGCATTCGAACTCCTCTAGGTTGACATGTCAGCGTAAGTCGTAGTAGAGCGTAATTCGTGGGAGTAACTTTATGCCTTCGGAGTGCGGACAACACATTTGGAATCGTCTATATCAGCGTTCCTCAAACTTGGTCCGCGGACCACAGTTGGTCTTCGAGGCTTGTCCATTGACAGGCGCAGTGTGGACCGTTGAACCTACCAACTTATAAAACTGGTCCGTACTTAATAATAGTTTGCGGAACGCTGGTTGTTCTGGTTTTTCCACTTATGATGGGTACCTGTGTACAGTTGGTAAGACGCCTGACTTCTAATTACACCATTTGTGTTCGTCTCTCTTCAGGTTTCTTTTTTTTTACTGTATGTCCCCGAAAACTGAATTATATCTGGTTTCTATCAGTCAATTTACTGGAAATTTTCCGAAAACTGAATTATATCTGGTTTCTATCAGTCAAGTTACTGGAAATTTTCCGAAAACTGAATTATATCTGGTTTCTATCAGTCAAGTTACTGGAAATTTTAATGCAGTTAGGTTACTTGGCTTGTTTTTTTTTCAGGGATGTTTCTGTACATTTTTCACACTGCAGTTTACTCTTTTTCGTTGAGAATGTTAGATTAAATGACTTTATTTCAAGGTTAAATTTATGTTTTGATTTCAAACGCAAATATTATTTAATTTATGAACATCTTAGTGGAGAAGAGATTACATGTGATCTTAGTAAAAGCTGCTTTTCTCGTCTTTTCCAGCTACCCTTTCTTCCAAAAGACGCAAAAATAAATGTAAAAAAAGAGAAGAAATAAAGAAGAAAGAACGAGAGGGACCCAGCACAGTTATATTTCTCACCAGTAAGAACAAACACTTCCCTTGAATTTTTATAAAGATTACATTGAAGACAATACTGCAATTGAACCTGTATTACAAGTTCTATGAACCAGTGTTGTATATCTATTCTAACGCAGAAAAACGGGATGAGATATTTTCATTAAAAAATAAAAATCCTTTTCAGAGGAGCGAGGTTTTTTTTTAGGGGAGAGGATATAACAACACGAGTGTTAAAAAAAAGGCAGGCGGAGACAGATGGTAGCAAGGGTGAGATGTTATATATGACGACTTTGCAAGCTGTAAAATTCACATATGACAAAGTTGTGGCCATTCGTAAAACGAGTTTGCAAGCTTTTATGACTGCCTTAGGTACTAATAAAATAGAGGAAAAACTATATTTTTCTCAGTGGAAAAAAGATAAAAAAAAGAAAGAATGCGACACATGAGGATCCATGACAAATGCAACCCACGTGCTGCATGCATACCATGACACAGCTGCATAATGCAGATGCAATATCTTGTATCTTTAAGCATAATTGAAAATAATTGAAAGTGTGTTGTCATGAGACAGCGATTTCGGGAACAATAAATAATATCAATAAGCTATGAAACACGGAGGGAAACTTATATTGATATTTATGTCTAAAATAGATACTTATGCACTTTTCTATGCCCGTTACAAGTTCGAGGGATGAAGTTCCTCTGAGACCATTTTATAAGGAAAAATAATTTCTATAATTATAGCGATCAGTATCTTTATTCTATGTACTTTTCCGGCACTCGTCTGGTGGGAGATGAAACACTAAAAGAAACCTTTGTCAGAATGGATGGTGTGAGGACCACATAAATTGTGTTGTACTAATTTTAAAAATGCTGAACAAGAGTGGCTGTCGGAGGACCTTTTATGAACGATGAATAAATGCTTGCTCTCAAAATGAAAAGAGTTCGAGTATTCGCTATCAATGCAGAATTTGAATAGTTTTGAATTTGAATCTGAATTTAACTAAAATTTGTTGTTGGTTGGTTGAGTTGTAATTTTTCTAATTGATCGAGAGTGGATCACGAAGGATCCTCACGGAGAAAAATAGCTTTTAAGAATAAAACCTAAAAGTAATACGGGATTCGAACCACGTTTGGATTTTGAGCTCGAGGCAAAGTACTGTCGATGAAATAAACCTTTTAACACCACTCTGTCTTTTCTCTACGGCATGGCAGCGTTTGTTTTATAAGACTTTGCCATAAGCTCAAATTGATTTTATAGTAAACAAAATATGATGCTTCTAAAGCAATAAGTAATGTGTTATTAATTTGAAAATCAAAAGCAGACAAGAGTTTCAATTTTTTTATATTAAAAAATTTATATCAATTAATACCATTTACATTGTGCTTATCCAGTCCTCATGGTCTAGTGATAGATGTCACGAACGACACAGATTATCAGTTTAAATTCAATGTTCCTTCATTCGTAACAGACGAATGCTGGGATGGTAAGTTGAAAGAAGACCGGGAATGCGACCTTTTCTATTCCTTTTCCCACGGACAGTTGTGAGAAAGTTAATATGAAAAACACTAAAAAAGCAGTAGTTTCGAAGTTTTTACTTTATAATTTAACATTTTATGATTTTGTTCGCCATCTACTATAGGAACTGATAATTGTGGTTTTACAGCACTTTGAGGCCACAGTCGCATGCATGAGAGAAGAAGACATAGGAAAGATATTGGCCTGCGTTATTGCCTTAGCTCAAAGAAAATGTATTTATACGATAAACGCCTCCCAAAATTGTGAACCTGACTGCCCAAAAATAGGGAACAGAAAAATGGAAGCTTATAAAGTAGCTCCCATGAAGTATTAAATGAAATAATTTTTCGAACTGATTATCAATATGAGCTATTTTCTTCAGAAAATGATTTTAGGAATTCCAGATTTATAGCAAAATTGAAACTTCTCAAAAAACCAAATTGGTGGCTATTTTTTGTTGAAAATTGGTCAACTGATAGCTTTTTTAACCTGGTCAAAGTCATAGTCATTGTGACAATCATGATGATGTGAATGAATGACTTTTTGAACACTTTACAAGTAAGTTCTTGAATAATTTCTCCTAAACAGTAAAATCATAAAGACTTTTCAGAAAATAAAACTTGCCAAATTATAAACAACTAACTTAAAACTTATCAACTTCTTAAATTTTTTGTTGCAAAAAATAGCTATAAATTTGGTATCCGTAAAATTCTTTTCTGAATAAAATAATTCATAGTGACCTATTCTGTCTGAAATCCATTCATTTGATATCCCATATAACCAGCGGCGGTCTGTGTCTTGGGTTCAGTGGTTAACTGAACCGTTAGGTATTTCAGAGCGAGGTAGCTCGGATAGACTTAAGACGTTTTGCAATTCAATTGCAACTGTTTTTAGTTAGTTCTGCTAAATTTTTCAAAGCATACTAATGATTTTTTCCTTTAGAAGTATGAATTTTAAATTAGTGAACCACCAGCTATTGGAGGCATGAGCTACTTCAAATGACATACTTTATAAACTTCATATTTCAGGCATCAAGGTTCCCAAACCCATTTTCGGGCTTAGAGGTTCCCAATTTTCGGGAGTTTTTAACACATAATTACCATTTCTTTGAGCCGAAACAAGTAACGCAGTGTGCCAGTTTTGAAACTTTAGTGAGTTTTATTTTTTCCTTCAATCTATGGGCATTTTTCTTTAACACAGCCAAAAATGTCTTTGACCAATTTTCGACCGAAAATGGCCGAAAAAGTCAATTTTATTTTTGGAAACATCACTTTAGACCATAAGGAATAATATAAAATTAGCTCTAATGGTCAGTGTGTACTGTACGTGTAGGTCATATATAATAATTGTGAAAAACAGGCTTTTGACCACTTTTCGACCAAACATGACAGCCATTATGGTCTAAAACCAATTTTATTATTTTTGGGCACATCGTTGAAAATTTTAGTTAGACAATAAGGAATAATATAAAATTAGTCCCAATGGATCACGGGGGCGGGATGCACATGGGGTCCCCTTGGCTCCCCGACTATTGGACAAACAAAAATTTGATAGTTCCTATATGAAATTACATTTTACACATTTTCATTTGTTCAGTGAAAAAAAAAATGATGCCATCTGGATGGGAGATTGAACTAATGAGCTTCAGACCTTTAACTTCCCTGTAGTGCCAGTTACTGGATAGGTTTTTTTATCCAGGAAGATTGGAAGTGGTTCGTTCTGAGCTATTTGTACGTCCATGGTTTCTTTTTGTCTGATCCTGATTCCTTTGGCCTTACACTAATCTCATTCCAGTGAGGCGTACCTGTGCCAGTTCCACTGCAATGGGTACTGTGCTACCGAACAATGCCACCCTCTCACTACATCGAAGTCAGACACGAGGTGACACACTACAACTTTACCCCCTTGATTTAATCACATTGTTTTCTCTTAACAGAAAGTCAGAAACGTGAAATAAAGATTGCTAATCCCAAATCTGAAATCAGTTTCTCACAAGCTGCTTTGGTTGAGATGGCGCTAGTCTGCGTTACAGATAGACAAACGAACGAACAGACAGACACGCACGAATTGAGATATTTTTTTCCCAACACATCAAGAGTTGTCGATGTGGATCGATCGTAAATCAAATCGAATATAATGGCAAAAAATTTGTTGGCGTTGATAAATTAATTACTTTGCATGTCTTGTATTTCTGTTAAGTCTGCTTGTTTCTCTTTCAAAGAAAATAGCAGCTGTCATTTAGCAGTCGATATTCACTTGTTTAATTTTTTTAATGGGCAATTAACAGCTAGTAACTACACATATGGTCCCTCTCTTATACCAGGATCTTGCAGCACATGTCCGCACAATAAAGAACGCTGAGAAGAAAAGAAAAGATTTGCGGAAAAAGTAAATAAGAATACTCTTACCGGGGAAACTATCTGAAATGATAGAGCAGCTGATTTAATTAGAGTGTAACTGAAGCGAATATCCCCATGAACACAATATCGCTACTGAAGCGCATAATGTTAGTTTAAGAAATTACCAACAGAGTACACGAGCTGTTTCTTTGTGTGTGTGTTTGTTGGTTGTCTGCGGAAATTTGTTTACAAAAGTTTTAGCGGATTTGTAAACTTTTAGCGGATGTTAACATGCAAAGTTTTAGTGGATGTTAACATGCAGAGTTAGCGGATGTTCATATGCAAAGTTTTTGCTGCTGAGGCTAAGAACGACAGATATTAGAATGAGAAGAAATTAGTGTCTATATGTGCAGCCAAAACTTGGAAACACTGCCTGCCTAACGTGAGGGATGTGTTTGATTTTTAGTGTTTAATAATCCTGATGTAGCACCATTAAAAAAACAATACGTTGAGATGACAGCATTGCATAAATTCTGACATTTTAGTGACAGGCTATTGATATCCTTTACGGTCTACATACTGACTGAGAAGTCTCACGTTAATTACTGAAATGAATTTAAAAATATTTTGGGTATACGTGTAAATGTGGCTATTACACAAGACCCTAGAGAGAAAGAGAGAGAGAGAGAGAGAGAGAGAGAAGGGTGATCTTATATGATGCTGACATTACCTCATAGTATCATAGCCTAGTATGGCCACGTTAGTATTCAACAGCTTAATGAATCTTCACTGCACATCACTTGCCAAAGAAAGCAAGTACGGGTTTTACTGGTTAGACTGCTAAAAGAATATCCTGTAACTGCAGGTGACATTTACTTAAGCATTTCCCTGATAAGTTCTGCAGAATTTAAAAAAAATAAATCATTAGAGGGGAAGAAATCACTTCTTCATCCTCCTCCTACACTCATATCTCAATTTTATCACTACCCCTCCTCCTACACCGTAAAAAAATAACGTTCACTTCTCACTCTTTGAAGACATTTTTGTATATTGTTTTTACATTTTCTTCATACAAATTAAAGTATATCGAGAAGCAGTTTTGGGTAACCAGGTAACAAGTAAAAATATAGTTGAAGAGAGTTGAGATAGATACCAGGTTATCTCGGTAACAACCAAGTGTGCTGAAAAAAAAACACGGTAAATTACTATTCTTGTCGTACTGAATTTAGTTTATTCATGAATTCTAGGTATTTCAGGTTCAGGCCGGGATAGGTGGAGAAGTTCGATGCATAAATGAATAATCCAAAAGCTATCACATGTTGTGAACAAAATATATACGAGAATTGTTTAAAAATTATTCCTGGGAAGAAGCTTTCAAAATTTATCTTGAGAAGGACTCGCCACACTTTCAGCAACACATTACTTACACCATTTGAGCACAAAACCGAGAGATTTTTAAAAGATTCACAACATGTACAAAAAAGATTTTATTTATATTTTTGCAGTTATGACTTTCTCGCTTGATTTATGAATCAAGTACGTGGTATGTGCGATGACCGCTGCAATGACGCCATCTGACGAGCGAATAGTTAAGTAGAAGGCACGTGCCATAGCTGAGTCATATAGAGCACTTAATTGTGCAGCAGTGTGCAGAAGAAGAACGGTCTACTCCACGTTTTGGAAGTGTGGCTTGTATTTGATTATGGCAGTGTCGGAGGACCACACACGGCACGTTATGCTGTATGAATTTCACCAGGGACAAATGGCAGGTATTGTGGAGTCCGATGGAGACTATTTTCCTGACTAACTGTAGTGTTGCAGATAAGTTATCTTTTCTTTCCTCGCGGTGCAAACATACGACATTACTTATAGGATAAACTGACATATCATTTGTTTTGGTCAGAAGATTGCAGTGGACTGAGTGATTATCGTCCTTGGCTAACTCCTACAATAAATCCCTTCAACTTTGTTTATTATTTGTTAAGCCACAATATGGCTTATGTCGAGTACTTGTCAATATATTACGTAATTTGTTTAACCCTCTCACACTTTATACCTGTTGTTGGCGGCTTGGGTCAAAGTTGCGTAAAGGACATACATAAAATCTTAATTTCCGTACGCAACTGCTTTGCTATCATAGATACAACGTCTCAATTTTGCATCTCCTCTATTGTAATACACTTTTAGTTCCAATGTTCTCCATTCAACAGCTTTTGAGTTGCTGAGGAAGGACGAGAGTTGCTGTAATATTATTAGTCTCACTAAAACTAGCTATCATAACTGTCAAAATGTAGGATATTTCAAAATAT
>JAGDQP010031407.1:0-21957 GCA_022664845.1 Lepisma saccharinum
GAAGAAATGGGAATACAATGGGACGAGCTATTCATTGATTTTAAGAAGGTTTAAGATTCTTTCAAAAGGGAAAATTATTCAATATCCTGGTACAATTTGGAATTCCAAAGAAACTTGTTCAGCTTGTGATGATGTGCCTCATCGTCCCCATAAGCAGAGAAGGGATATATAATAATAATATATAAGATAGTTTCGAGATTCGCAACGGATTAAAACAAGGTGATGCCATATCACCACTACTTTTTAACTTTGCTTTAGAATATGCGATTTTAAAAATGAAAGAGGACAAAAAGAGACTAAGGAAGAATGGCTTGAATCAACTGTTTATGTACGCGGATGATGCAGATTTAATAGAGAAGATATAGAGGCACTACAAAGTAACACCGATGTCTTAATAGAAACGTGTGTTTAGATAGGTTTACAGGTAAACATAGAGAAAACAAAATACATTATAACAAACCGAAGCACAGGGAATAACGGAAATAGGTACATAAAAATTAAGAATGAGAACATAGAACAAGTAAACAAATTTAAATACTTGGGAGCATATGTAACAAGCAAAAACGAGGTAACGGAAGAAATAAAAAGTCGTTTTGTATCGGTCCACGCATGTATCTATTCAGTTCAGAAACTCCTAATTTCGGAGTTAATACTTAATATCAAGGAAGCTGAAATTGAAATATATAGAATGGTAATTCTGCCGGTAATACTTTACGGTTGCCAAAGTTGGAGTACGACTGTAGCAGATGAACATAAATTATGAGTGTTTGAAAATAAGGTCTTGATTAAGATATACGGTTCAAAACGGGACGAGATGACTGGAGAATGGAGAAGACTGCATAATGAAGAACTTCACGGAGTGTGCGACTCACCTGATGTTGTAAGAATAATGAAATCGCGACGACTTAAATGGTCTGGGTATGTAGCTCGGATGGGAGAAAAACGAAGACTATATTTCATCTTGATTGGAAAGTCGGAGGGAAAGAGACCGTTGGGAACACCGAGACGACGTTGGAGGACAATATTAGAAGAGATATTTGAAAAGTAGGTGTTAGAGATGAAAACTGTTTTGCTCTTGCCCAGGATAGAACCCGATAGCGTTCGTTTGTTACTACGGCGATGAGCTTGTGAGTTCCGTAAGCCATAGAGTGAGTGAACTGTTGTCAGAGTTCTCTTCTACGGATTTGTAAACTATAGTGAACATCAGAAATATGTTCGTTTGTATAATGACAAATGCTTGCAATTAAAATGCAGGAATACAATGGAAATATGGTAAGGAAATCTGTATTTATGAACAGTATATATGGCAAAAGTATTAGGATATCAGTGGTGAGGAGTTATATATAAATCTCGGTTCTCAAGGTAAATAATCTGTAATTTGGTATGTGATTCTGATTATATACTTCAGGTATGTAACAAGAACAGTGATAATACAATAAATAAGCATTCTACTATTTCCTAATTGCCTTAGTTATGTGTAGTAAAGACAAATATAATAATTTTAGTTGTGGACTAAACCATAGCTACAACCCGAATTGAACTTAAGTGTAGTGAATTGAAATTAATCTTGGTCATCTCAATTTAATATCAAAGTAGAATTCTAATGATCTACTTATTACACCTGTTGTCTATAGTGGCGCATATATAAAGGGTAACAATTTGGAGCGTTGTAATTCATAATGGTGTAAGTAAGCCTCATGATTACAGACATACGTAATTTTCAAATGACCTTAACTTCTAAAAAAAATGCACAGTTTTAAGCCGAAACGACACAAATATTTCCTTTACGTCTTACTTTCTTGAATTCAGAAAGAAAATATCGAAATATATAGGTTGATGGCAGGACAGTTATCAATTTCCTCGTTTTCTCCAATTCTCAGGCAGACCTGACTTAACTGTTCTGTTACTTGTTCTGTTTTTCATCAGCTTCCTCGTCCGAGCAAGCTCGATAGTGTAATAGCATCTTTACACTGACGAGCTTGCTCGTCGAGGAAGCTGTTCAATAAGCTCGATAGTGTAATAGCGCCCTTATGCCACTATAATTCTCAGTCCTCGAATTATTTAGTTTATAATATAATCGTTCCTTTAGTTACTGGTATAAGATCTAACGTTAGTGAAGGGGAAGGAACCTACAGTGTTCAACTGCTAGAGAATTGGAGAAATGTAAAAATAATAGGCATACTTTGTTTCCTTTTTGAGCTATTTGAGTTGATATATTTGATACTCAATCGTTGTATTTGTGTGATTTACCTAGATTACTAAAATAGGATAAAATGATGCAAAGTTGCGATAGCGCAATCGTACATATAACAGGATTTGACAGATGTTTTATATAGTAACTAGGTATTCCCGAGATAGATCTCAAGAGCATTAATGATTTATGAAGTAAATAACATTAAACAGATATGTGTTTAAAGTGTATTGTATATGAATCGTCAGTTTAAGACATCACTGAAAGTTGACCTAAGATAAAGTTTATCCTAGTTATGATTAGTAGTAGCTTAATTGATGTTGATGGTTATATCATTGAGAATCATATATTAAAAGTAAGTGCTTGGAAACTCCTATGTTTTACTCTGAACTAATAGATAAAAACCCACGTGATCTATTTTATAGTCAGTACAATAGTACCAATCATCATTACTTATCTCTACTAAAAGAAACCAAAAGTAAGAATAGCATTTATTGTTAGTTAGAATAACCCATTTGCTCAGTTAATGTAATATGATAGGTCAGTTGTAATAACCGTGTACCTTCGTTACTATAACATTTACAATTAGTTGAAATAATATCTAAGAGAAGGTTCTTATAACCGAGACTAGGTTGTTAATAACTGATTTACTTTGTTGTCCCTATATTGACAGTTGAAATTGGATTTAACCTTTCGAAGGTTCAAATTTTATGCCAAATTTTGGACACTGCCTCCAGGGCTCATAAAAAAAGGAAAATAAGTCAACGTTATTTTATATGCCTTTATAAAGTACAGAACATTGAGCTTTTTAGATAGACGTTTGTTTCACATCGTTACGTAAAGTAGTTAAAAAGTTACAGAACGAGAAATATTCCTTATTTGGCACACAATTTTTAACGTTCTAAAAGGTTAAATCCAATTACCACCCTAAAAGGTTTGAAACAAAGTAAATCAGTTATTAACAACCGATCAGTCTCGGTTATAACAATCTATTCTTAGAGGTTATTCCAACTAATTATAAATGTTATAGTAACCAAGCTACACGGTTATTACCACTGACTTATCATATTACATTAACCGAGCAAACGGGTTGTTCTAACAAACAATAAATGTTATCTTAACTCATTTGTTTGGTTGTCACAACAGACCTACCCTGTTACGGTAACCGAGCAAATGAGTTATCCCAACTAATTAAATATGTTATATTAACTCGGTTAACTACCATCGACTTACCCAATTTCATTAACCGAGCAGTCAGTTGTTTCAACCTACTCACTCGGTTACTGGTTATCAGTTAAGATCGGCAGTTGTGATGATCAGTTATGATCCGTAACTACATGCTTGGTTAACGTACTCTAATGGGTTAGTGTTCAGTAACCTAGCAATGTTAACCTATTAAATAGGGTTATAATGAACATTAAACAGGGTTGTAATGAACATTATCTCTTAACCTTTTTGGCTTGGTTACTGGAACACATAACCTTGTTGTCCTTATATTAACAAACCAACTTAGTTACTGTTCACTTTTTTTTTTTTTTTTGATTGCTACTAACCTTTCAAGTTTTTGAGTCTGGAAATTCTACCTTTAGAAGGGGATAAAAGATTGGATAAACTTATGTAGATATTACTTACACTTTGGTAACATAAACCAAAGAGAATTACTGGAAGGTATGCAGAAAGGACAAAGGAATTGCTGTATACGTAAAATTAAGTGGAAAGAAGATGGCATGGTGTATATGGAAAATAAAGTAACAAAAAAATGAAGAAGGACTAAAGGATCATAGGTACAATGTGAAACTAAAGAGGAAGGGAAATGTACGGTAAAAGATTTCCATGAAATTCTTTAGTCAGAAAGAAGAATATTAGTAAGAAAATGAAAAAAGGACAAGAAAGCTAAAGGAAATAAAAATATGCACTGCAGAAACTGTACCTTTGAATTGTGGGTACAAAATTGAAATTTTCTATCCATTTTTAAAAATCAGCGAAGGTCATAGAGTATCATATTTTACCATCGTTCTTGTTCCTATTAACCTGTTCTCTCCCAAGAACTGGGAGGCAGAGAACCGCCCCTCCAAACCCAACCCTGGGTTCGCCACTCCCTCTCAAAAATTGTGGTTACATAAGTGGAATGAATAAGTGAGAAAAGAGAAGGAGTCATGAAAAGAACAGATGATGATTAGATTAGTACGAAGACTCAAACGTAGTCAATTTAACAGTAAAGAAGTTAGTGGAAGACTCAATAGAAAAAGTGAAGAGGAAGGAGACGAGAAGAATAAAGGGACAAGAAAGTAAATGTGAAAGGGATGGAGGGCGTGGTCTATAAAACTGAAAGTAACAGTGAAGAGCGTCTCCAAAAGATGTAAAATAGACTATCACTCAAGATATCAACAGATCCGAGAGGAAGTCTGAAAACGGAATTGATAAAGGGTAGAAATGTTACTAATATTGTGTGGATTTTAGTTAGCAAGTTTTTAACCGTGACTGAGTGATTAAACTTTATAGTATGCACAAGAAAGTGTTCTATTTGTGTAATATTTTTACCGTCAAATTTCTTAAACTTGAGACAGATTTAGTGTTTAAAGGATTATGTATTCAGAAATGCAAGATACCTTCAGAAAATTTAACATAAGATAGGTGAATAACTCAAATATTTTCTTATATGCCTTATTAACACTTCCGCTTTACTTTTTATATACATACACAGCGAAGTTACATTGTTTATTCCGATCTTACAATGAATTTGTTTCCATCAGCATTAAAAATTCAAATGGTGTACGTTAGCTGCTAAGCTGAGTGACATCTGAGGGATTTTGGTCCTGACTAGCAACCTGATTGTAGAGGAGAGGGACACGCAGGAGTCGGTTTTATTCTGCTACAAGCTTTCTAGAAACATGTTAATCTAAACAAATGCTACAATAGCAAAAAAAAAAATGTCACCGTATTTAAAGAGCTGGTTTCACGTAGTGATTTCAGTCATATACGTGCACCTTGGATATTTAAGCATGTTGGTTAATAAACTAGATAACTCCATCTGAGATCACCAAGCGATCAAGGTCAGTTGCCTTGGCTTAGCATTTGGAAGGTCCTGGGAAAGATCCCAGAAGTCACCCTTCCTGGCTGATGTTTCTGAAAGGGGTTCCTCAGTCACACAAGGGAAATATCAGGGTGCATTGACGTGAAGGTGCACTACTACATTTATTGCTCAATGTGTACACATTGAAGTTATACTATACATAATTATATTACAATTTTAATATATATAGTAATTTTAATATATTATCTTTCATCTGGTTGTATTAGTAACCTGAAATTTATTTATCATCTGCACGCTGTTCAATAATCTAAAACAATGAAAAAAATACATATCTTCTTCTAGATCCAATGTATAGCATCTTGAGCAAAAATGGAATAAAGGCCTTACATTAAATTTAAATACAATCCAATCTAATTACAGCAAATTTTATTTGTTTATATTTTGTAGGAGGGGGCAGTCAAAATGCGGACAGTAGGTTGGAGACTCTTGGTAGGACAGGAAAATAATAAAAATATAAGGTATTTGGAGCTATGATGGTAATATATACGAGCGTTGTTCATTGTTCGTTATGCAATATACACATCATTATCACTGCCTATGTTTGATTATTTTTCTCATCCTTTGAATCTGCGTTGTTGGAACGTTGTCGTGTTGGTTTTGTTAAATGAGTTCTGCAAACATTTTTTGAAGATCTGATCTCATGTTCGATTGTTTAACTTCACTGTTCCTATGAGCAGATTATACTCAATTGTATGTTATATCCGTGTTTGAAGAAAACATTGTACAGTTCTCCTGTAACTGGGCTTTGTATCTTTGTTGAAGATAAAGCAAATAAATAAATAAATCGTATTCGATTACCTGTCTGTTGCTAGTTCAATGAATCTACTTGCTTGGTAGTTTGTTGAACCATTTCCTGTTTCAATATTTGCATCCAAAGAATTTAACAATGTCATTTGAAAAACCTGGTATTGTTCTTCTCTTTATTTATCCACGAAGAGTCATGTCGCTTTTTTATTATATAAATTATCAGAAGCTCTCTTTGGCAAATATCTGTACCGGATAGAAGACTTCAAAAAACAATAAAAAAAATGTTTGTTCTCTTTAAACTTAGAAATATCTTGTAAAAATAGAGAAAATGAAGTAACATAACACAAACTTTCTGGCTCGATAAATCAAAATTCCAAGAACTACAGTCAGAAAGTAATAGCATATCTCTCCACATTACGATTAAACTTTATAAAAGTTTAAACTTGTATCCGTTTTGCTTTGAACAAACATTTTCAAACCTTCGTTCTTTCGTTCTTTTCCGATTAATGGCGATAATCATAAAGATTTTGTTCTTTTGCGCCAGTATAAGTTAATTAGTTTCCTCTGTAATCTAAGTAGTTGTCTTGGTCTTATTAAATATTAGTATTTCTTCCTTATAATGTTTGATTGTATTTTTCTTTGTGTAAATAGATATAAAAGTTCGTTTTGTTATCGTTAACCAATCTTCTAGTAAACAAGGTATTATAAGTAAATAACTAATAAATCATGAATAATTTGACTTTAAGTAATTTGAGATTCTACGTATATGTTTTTCGTTGTTAAATAAATGAAATTCATCTTTAGGGTTTCACTGTGTTGCTTACATGTACTCGTTTCTGATTTCACATGTCAGGAAGAAGCTCACAAAGATATGAAGACATTACATTCTGCCTTTCACATATCGTGAAGCATACATAATGAAGAACTAAAAGTAACAAAGTTTGTACATGTATCTTTCAAAAAATATTTCTTTGTGTGGCAAAAACATAACATTTCATGGCAACAAACAAACCTCACAAATAACTGCACATAAAAGATATGTAGAAACTCATAATTTTATTCTCTTTCTCATGCTCTTTTGTGGAATATATGAACTTCTTTGTGTATAAGAAAAAGAGCAAGGCACAAGCAGAATGTCATGTCTTAGGAATAGAATGACACAGAAAATATTGAAAAAAAGGTATATAAGTTATATTCGTTGTAATGACAAACGCCACCGGTTGGGCGTTATGTATCTTCTTTGTATGTGCTTTTCGTTATTAGTATTATTATTTTCTTTCATTTCTTATTTTCGTTCATTGTGTCGTGTCTACATTGTAAAAATAGGAGACACAACCTAATATTCATTCAGCCAGTTTTCGGTTGAACGTTTTACTTTCTGTAAAATTACAAAATGCGTATATATATATGACTTTTCCAATGTAATTCGTTGAAGCAAAGTATTTTTTGAAAGTAGAAAAGAAGAAAAGTTAATGTTCCTTTAAAATTATTTTTTTTTAAAAAGAAGGTAATGTGGTCGGGTTTCGATACAGGGTCCGCTAACACAGTAGCCAGATGCTCTTGTAACTTAACTACGAAGGCAGTTGGTGTTCATGGCTTACCGAATGATACCGGTATTTATAACCACGCGTAGGATTTCACTGCGAAGGAAGTTAATCATTAAGATGTTTTTGTTTTTACTACGAGGAATGTCTCGTGAAAAAAAGGAGAGATACGTTTGCCACAGTGTAAAGATTTATGCCCAACTTAATTGCTCTTTCCGTCAATGCAATCGCCATCCTCGGTCTTGCCATCCTCGGTCTACCAGTGAACTGTTTACTGTTTACAGTGTAAAAGCAATATAGACACTCAATATGGCGGGGCGTTCAGTGAAAAGCAAGTAACGTTACTCCTGTTATTGGATTATAGAATATCCAGCCAAGGCTTCAACTTCATCCACAAAACTACATAACCTCAAAATTGTAAGTGTTGCTTACACTTCGATCAGAAAATGACCATTTTAAGCGTAAAATAAGTTGAACGTTCACTGACAAATCACTTTGGCCAGTTTCAACCCATTTTCAGTTAACGTTATTACAAAGAAAATGCTAAACTTTAAAACGGAGTTAAGGTTACCAATCTTTCTACCAAAAGAATTACACTATATCCACATTTAAGAGTTAACACAACGAAACGCTAATTTTCGACTTTTGTTTCCCCATAAAGCGGAGTAGCTTTTATCCATTTCGTGTTCTCACTTTTTACAGTGTAGTTCCGTTCAGGAAATCATCTATTTCCTGTCTAGAGCTTTATTTCTCTTAGAAAGTTTAAAGTCAGAGATTATATTTTTTAGGAAATCGTTTCAATGTTTAGGAATATTTACTAATGAACTCGAACAGGCGTGCGATTGGATTGTTTATATATATTGGGTTCTCAAGATTGTAATGTCGCAATGTCAGCCCTTACCAATGAGAAATACCCATATCAGATGAAACCTCCAAAATTGCTATCGCTGTTCAAAAAGGCAGCTGGGTCGCAGATAACTGACAATTGTAAATTGCTTGAAAACGGCCCAGATGTGTTGTACTGTATATTGTAGAAATAAACAAAAATAATTTAAGCGTAATTTAATAGCAGTTATTTTTGCTAAATTGTTATTACTATTATCGGTTTTGAAAACTAACAATATTTATAACAGTTTAGATATCATAACCGTAGTTGTTTGTTACCGGTTATGAAAACTAACAGTTATTTATAAAAGCTTAGATATCACAGGCGTAAATGTTTGTGAACTAAACTGCCAAGCCAATGTTCTTGTTTCTACCACTGATTAAAAAGGTACCTGCTAATTCTGCAGTTCGTTCTTGCTATTTTTATTCCTACTTGTTATTGTTATTCCTTTTTCGACAAGATTACACAGTAGCCAATCCGAAGATTGAGGAGAGTAGCCGATGTTCTTGATTTTTTCGGGGGTGGGGTGGAGGTTAGTTTGGGTGGATGTCTTACTATTCCTTTTATGCTAGGAAGAATGTTTCCGAAGTAAATTCATTCAAATAAAATTTAGTTGGAAACTGGGACGGGTGATTGATCCTATGTCACAACTATAAACCACTCTCACCACAGGGCAACCTACACTTTAGTGGGAGGGAAAGAGAGAGAGAGAGTTAGAAAATAGAGACCTTAAAAATATAATATACCTACAACTAAGGACAGAAAGATTGTCCCATCTTTTTAAAGAAAATTTCCATAATTCTTGAAAATGTCCCTCCAGTGTGTGACATTTATAACCCTCGTGTATTTACATATCAGAACAATATTTTCCTCAAAATTGGGTCATGTGATTGTGCATATGTCTGTAAGTCAAGAAATTTATACGACGTTCCAATTTATTTATTTTTGAAATAAAATAAAATCTAGTAGACATACGACAACCTTTTTGTCCGTAGCTGTAGCACCATGTAGGGGATCTCAAAACAAGGAAATGTACTTTTCTAGAAATCTGGAAACCAGGCTCTTCCCAGCAAGCCAAATGCCGACCCCGACGCGTCGGCTTTCCGTCGGGATTTTTCAAAACCCGATGTCGGCCTGCCCGTCGGCTGACTCGTTGGCCGATCTTAGCCGACCAAATGCCGACGTCTCTTGGCTTGCTGGGTTGTTTCGGAGCTAGAAGCATGCAAAGCTATCACAGCATCGTCATAAATGACAACTCCAGAAATGCAAGCCGAGCGGGATTTTCATATTGCTCTATTAAAACATACAGTGTATTACTTTCATAACAATGAAATTCATACGTAGAGAAGCCTTTCTATGTGACATTCCCTCAGTCATAATGCATAAACTTTGCTGAAATTGTATTTATGGTCTTTGGGCATCTAAGGTTTAGGCCGGGATAGAGGAGGAGAAAGGCGTTGGGAAGGTGCCGGGCAAGCCCCATGTGAAGGTGCCATCCAGCCTGGTGTGACTAAGAATAAACATAAGTTAGAAAAGCCAGCCGCTGGGTTCGAACCCACGATGTCCAGACATGCTACACCAACGGTCTACCACTGAGCTACGGCGAGTCAGTAAATAATTGCTGGTTGTCGGTGGGTGAAATGTTTCCACCCCACAGTTACAATTCGAACTAGTTGTTCAAATCCTGGCCAGAACACTGCATAGAGGCTTTTCTCGCAGTGTTCTCATGCATGGCTTTCTGAAGTGCACTCATCTTCCTATCGAAAAAGGCAATCCTCACAGTACTCGGTATAGAAGGACTGTAATAGGGTCACACAAGATGGCTGCCACTGAACCATAATTTGGCTTCATGTGGCGTCATGTATGTTCTCTCTATTTTCTTCTTAACTGTATGGTAATACATCTTCATACCAAATTTGCTATTTCTAGCTTCAGTAGTTTGGCCTGGGAACATTGATCAGTCAGTGAGTCAGTTAATCAGTGACAATGGGGCTCTATATTATATGGATTTTTTTCCTTCTGAAGCTAGTGAATATCGATGTTGCATGTGAGTTCTGACCATACTTGTACAGGTGTAGTGGTTTAAGGTTTTAACTTTAGGGCATGTTCATCTTGTCTAACCCACCTTATTTGTCTTTTTCTACTGTTTCACCCCTCTGCTGTCGCCAACTTTCTCCGTTCTGGCACTTTTTTCCAGCTTCCTTCATGTGCACTTCGACTAGCCTTATAGGTTTATATACGGTCTTTCAATGAACACAGGGCAGTGATGTGTACGTACCCACCTTCATTTCATCTTCAAGTATAGATTCATGGATATATTTTTATAAGTTTTAGGTCCTCGTCTGTAGCTGAAAGTCTTTTTCCCCCGAGTAGGTATGTTGATTCAATTTTAGTTGTCTTTCCTCACCCTTGTGGAGCTGCCTTTCAGCGCTTATTAAGTTCATTGCATGTTATACTTCAGGTAAAACATAGATGTGAATGAACCTTAAAGCTTTCATAAACATTATACTTACTTAAGTATTTTAGTCCGGTTTTACGTGTTGTTAATTTTTATGTTTATAGTTTCAATTGTCTTACAATTATTTCATTGCTTATCTAGAGACGTTATTAATTCGATTTTAAATTTGCTGTTATTGTTATACAAATTTGCTTTAATTTATAATTGTTACTACTGTAATTGTTGAAGTTCTATTTATGCATTGTTATTTCAATTACTTGCTATAATTCTCTCTCTAAATAATGGTTGGTTATGTATAGCATTTCCGTCTCTGGAAATAAATGATTCTCCTCCTACATACCAATGTTCTGAAACAGCTAATTTCTCTGTATTACCCTTATTACGCCGTAGTTCATGCCCTTTATTTCTAGTTTTAATCTTTCTTCCTCTCTGACCAATACATAATCTCTGACAATTGCAATTTATTTTCTACACTCTTGGAACCTTATAATACAAGTCATATTTGACAGATCGCCTTTATTACTTTTGGTTTTCGCTGGTGGTCTAATATATATAGTTATGACTCTATACTTTTTAGTACTTTCCTTATCCATTCACTAATACTGTTTACGCAAGAAACAGTTCCTATAATTTCCTTATCGTTAGTCTCTTCTTTGTCTATTTGTAAACTCTTCTGTTTCTGATCATCATTTACATTGTTTCTTGAATCCGCACCTTGCTGTACTCATTTATAAGTTCGGCGTTTTTAACAAGTGTTTCTTTAAAATGTCCCCTCTCACTGTCAGAAATCTTGTAACCTCATTGAATTCAATGTTCTACCACAATTAATGTCTCTGTATTACCCTTATTATAACGTAGCTAATGTCATTTATTTCTTCCTCTCCAAGAAGCTCTACTTCACCAATAACTCGTTAGAATATCATAAAATCTAGATTTAACTGTTAGCACAGGTCAATGTTAACTTTATTACTTTGTGGAGTTTCCTCTTGATTTTATATATGCGGGGATATAATCTAGTACGGAAATTGATGTCTGCCGTATTATTCTGGGACAAATTTGCTTCCGCTACATTTTCACTAGTCTCCTAAACAGACTTGCTGCCTTGTCCTACCGATTTTCAACAGACACAAACCTATAGAGTTAATGTTTCGAGAAGGAGCTGCATAATTACGGAAGTATTCCAGTAAAAACTGAGCTTGTGTGAAAAAAGTATTATCCTGTTTCAAAATGGCTGGTTATAGACTCGCCGTGAAAGACCAGCCATGAGCTGGAAGAATGTTCTGTCTGTGCCGCCGTGCTGTTAGTTACCCCAAGCTCAAACTGACTATGGAAGGAAATAGGTCTCCATCATTAGGCCACCAATGTTTGAGCTTCATAGCCTATTTCTTCATGATCAAATCTGGATTTGAGCCCATCCAAATTTTCCTCTTTTCACAATTTCAGCGACTTAGAGACATTCATTCGGAATCGTTTAACTTCTATTTAAATAAATATATTCATACTGTTTTATATACTCATAAATCTAATGAATAAATTGACGCAATTGTCTGCTGGATTAGAATATGTTTCGATATTCTGATTAGAATATATGAGTTAAAACTCACTAGGTATTATGTTATCATAACCTGATCCCATTCAACATCATTCTTCTCATAAAATAGTTAAGGAATTTAAATTTGAATATTGCAAAGTCTTCAGTTCTCAGAATTGGGTCACATTATCATTTTAGTACCTTTATTGACAGCGGTTATCTCCTCAGAACTGGATATATTAGCCTCCGTATTTCATAGTAGTATTGACTGTGCCGAAAACGTTATAAATAATGAATTAAAATATGTAACTAACACTTGTTCTCCTAGGGGAGCATTCTTGTATTCATAACATTACGAAGAAAATTAAATATAACTCCTAAGAATTCATATGACAGAGGAGACTCGACTTGGCAATATTCTTTCATATCTGGCAATATTTTCTTTGACTCACTCTGTTTTACATTTGCGCTATCACAATGTTAATTGAGGCGTATGCGCCAACAAAGGTCTATGTTCCATGTAAATGATAGCACATAGACTTTGCTTCGCCCATACGCCTCAATTTCATACCAGTTCACGTAGGGTAAAGGAAGCTTTTGTAACATTAAATAAACTGGCGATATTGCAAACACCCGAAGACAATATCGCTACTTACAAATTTCACTATTTAAAATAGAAAAGTATATTTAAATGATAGGTTTTTCACCTAAAATTACAAGAAAAATATCATAAGGAACACAATAAAGAAGTTATGCATCAAATAACATATGTGGATTCACATATTAGAGATGTATTGTCGGTAGAAACCTGTTCGTCGTCCAACAACGCACAACAATTCTCATACATCTGGCGCAGTCCAACCAATGTCACATTTTCCCTGAGCCCAGTTCTCGTAGAACCATATCTTGTATTCCATACATTGAATCCAGGATGTTTGTCTTTTGGTTGCCAATAAAACTCCATGATTACCACAAAATTATCTTTCTGACGTAGCTCCTACTTTGCATTCTCTTGATTCATACATGCCTTAAGCTGACAATCATCTCTCGCGAGTTATCTGGATGATCCAGCATCTACGTTATTCACATTGAATCTTCCTCTGTCTTTGAAGATTCCGCTTTTCTCCCTCAGATGATTCTTCAAATTCTACCAGCAATTAACGTTTAACAAACATCTCCTTGCTGCTAAACGATTTCATACAAATGGTCGTCCGCCGATCTTTTGGGGTCCACAATATCTCACCCACGCTCTTTGTGGATAAGTTACTCTCGGGAGTTTGTATCAATTATCTTACTTTCCTTATGATGAGCAGCAACCGGGTTTGGGAATTCATATCAACGTTTTAGTTCTTTAAGTGAAGCCTGTAACTTCATCGTCTATACAGGTTTCTGGACAGCTTGCTGTCTTCAGCAGAATCACATTACATTATGCTCTCCATCTTGTAATTAACATGAATGCAGTTACCAATATTATTTTGCAATCCTATTTATTTGTTGATCATGCTAAATCATAAAACACTTTCTAAGTTCTTTCAATCGCCGTTAGTAATACGTATGTTTTTATAGATACAATAATAATATAGTTTTTTATCTTTTTGAACTTGTTTTAGGAACTATTTGTTTTCATTGATTCGTATCAATGCGCCATATACAATTTAATAAAATATTATAACATGGATCTTTACCTTGGTTTTCATACGTAATTTTAGATACAATATATACAAGAACATAACTTTGTAGTTCAACTGCTGGGCCATTTCTTTATTATTGATAGCATACAAGAGTGCTTCCATTTATTATATAACTACTAGATTCCAAATATACGTTGCATTTTTTATCATAGCAACCTCGTACCTAATTAAGTATTACTACCGAAACCATGACTGAAAATCACCTGCGTAATGTTTATAGAAAAGCTAACATACTAAAATAATTGTGTCATTACTCCAACTGCCGATAGCTTTCGAAATGTGAAATTGAACTAGAATTAATCAAGAGTTTCACAACTCACCTGCACTACTTGGTGGATGATATTAATGTATTTTACTGGAGAACTGGTCATGAAACACTTAATTTCACTTAATAGCACTCATTACTTTAACAAACATTCGGAGACACTTGATAGAGATCTTAATTCCGTCAATGTCATAACTGACAAAAATGTATCTTAACTGGACTAGATTCCATGGCTCTTATTAACTGTCACTCTTAGAACAAATACTTTTATTGAGAATTTCGTCAAGCTCAACGGTCCTAAAATACTTAAGATTCACTTTCAAAACTAAGTCTAAAATAAACTAAGTTCGCAGAGTCTCGAACTCTGAAAATAACTGTCTTAGCACGGAGCGGAATAGCAATTAGCAACCGAAGTTAACGGATCAAAGACGGGAGTGGAACTGACATTCCAATAAGGGGAATGAATAGGCTTTACAGGAAAGGTAATTTAGCTTCTTGGATCTTGTATCGATTTCATAACGTCAGTGCAATTTCAAGCGTTAGTGGCCTGCTTGTGAAAATAAGTAACTAGGAGGGTTCTCAGGATATATGTTATTGACTTGTAATTTAAGGTTTGCTCTGATTTACCGGTGTTGATTTACGCAAACGGATGGAAGATATTAAATGTATGTCAATAAAAGCTATAGCGTTTCAAATTATACGGGTGACAACCTCTATCAATTGTTTCTCGTGGAAACCAAGCACACATTGACGAATACACGAAACTATATTCGAAGTACGTGATTTATTAGATGTTCCTTGTATCGGATGGTCAATAGATATTATTTTACACATGTGATCTGATTCACAATGCTCGCTGGAAGTATTTGCGTAACCAATCTAATGTATCGTTCTCAGAAAAGCGGATGAGTTGACCTTGTTTTCGTCTTATTACACGCATCTACATCAATTGTCTTATGAAAATGAGAGTAATAATACCATGCTATAAGCCTAATATTGACCGCAAGGGATTCAGACTTGAAATTTCTGAAGCATAGTCTTCGGAGTATTCCATTTATTCTCTCAGTCTTAAAACCAATACAATATCTTATGAACTACCATAAAATAAAAAAAATCGAACTTTCGAATTTTAAACATTTATACACCTTAATAGACTACGTTCACAACTTGCAGTTTTTTTTTGCCGATTAGTGCTTTTTTTTGCGATGGTATGTCGGATAATACGGAATGTCGAGTAAGCGAAGGTCGGATGAACGAGATTGTACTATATTTCCAAATTGAAATGGAATTTCACTCATGTTAGGTGTAACATTTTTCTGCTTTTGATGTCAGGAATCATCTGCCGAAACTGTACTTAGTTATGAATCACCCTGTATAGTTTCCTTCTGTAACCACGCTTTCTAACCACTCACGGGAAGTTTCCAGAAGGAGAAAGAATTCTAATGAAAACTAACGGAATATGATACTGCCTAAGTTTGATTTCGGGATGGGTAAGGTTGACTATACAAATTTCGTCATAATAAACCCCTTGAACCCTGCACTGGAAAGTAAGTGATCTAGTAGCTGGCCTTGTTAGTTGATTTGGAAATAAATATTTTTTTTTTTAGATTTTACTTTGTCATATATATCAGTTCCTACGTTGCAACGGCTATGTGTGCATGCGGACGGATTTGTGTAGATAGACTGCCGTCAAACGTCAACTCCGTAGCTACACCTTATAACCAAGCTTTGTTCAAAGTACCTCGAGGCAATCACTGGACATAATTTAACACACTTAAAGGTAAATTTGAAAATATGGGTGTACTTCTTTTAAACTGGTAAAGTTAAACATTTTCGTGTATTTAAACAAAGTAAAAGCACAATATGAAATAAAGCTCATGGTGTTGATTACTGCCAAGTTCTTATCCATTGCTGTTAAATCATAGTTATGATTACTTTTGACCCTATGGTCTAAGAAATTGTACACTTCTCATATATATTTTAAAAAATCCCTTATTGACACCTTAAATGGAATAACTTTTGATCATTTTTTCTAAACTTTCTTTCAATCTCAATCAATATTTGTAATTTTTTTTACATACGTTAATGTGTGTCGAAGACTACACAGTCCGATATGGTAGGAAATAAGTAAACCCAGCGATAGTCTATGTTTAAAACAGCAAAGAATGTATGAAACCTGCCACTTTTCTTTCTATATATTTATTAAAGACGTTCATGGCGTAAATAAGTTGATTAGTATCTATTGTGAAAACTGTGCGTTTGGCAGGTTTTTGAAAAAGAACCCTAGACTGTAAGAAGTAAGTGCAAAATAGGCGTTCATAATTCACTTTCAGAAAGAGATTATACGCTCTTCACACTTCTTACATAGATTACTAATACTTTTCAAATACTAAAACAGTTTCATAACAGGAAATACGTGTTATTTTATTTATATTGAAATTGAATGTGTATTGACAGCCATTAATTTTCACGTTAATGGCAGACTTCGTATTTACTTTCTATACATCACATATTGTTAACGCTTTCAACAAAATATGTGCTTTATTTATTAACAGCATTGCATATAGCAAGTTGGAACGCATTAACAGCAGAAACTAATGACAACACAAATAATAATAAAAGCCTGTCCAATTACTATGTTAACATGGCTTGTAAAAGTGATTTCTACTCTATTTACATAACCAAAGCGAAATGCATTTCATCACATAAATATAAAATATTAGTATTCTGCTTGTGCGTTATGAAACAGTTTATTTTTTAGTTCTGCTCAAAGTAACGTCCAAAGGAATGTAAATAGTACCACTGAACAAATATATTAATTATTATTCTACATTTATTTACGCAATTTAATAGGTGGTCGCTCAAGTTTGTAGGCGTTTAATAAAATGAAGTTAATTATTACTTCACTAGTTAATTTATTAAATTACACTTTGGTTCCTTTATTGAATTAAGCGATTCTACCTCGACGCTTTTAAGAAATTCAGAGAATCATAGGGAGAAAATTTCTTACTCTCTTCACTATGAGTCGGTATTAAGTTCATCTTATTATTTCTGTGTATATTTTAAAAATTAGAAAGTGTAGTCATTTTATGAAAATTAGATTTTAAAAAATCATTACAGGCATGAAACTTGGTACACATATAGTATTTGGTCACCCAAATAACGTACTAAAAGTCCTCAAAAATCAAACTTGTGCTACAGCCACCATCTTGAAAAATGGCGGCCGAAATTAAGTTTATTTTAATTTTCGCGGAAACTAAGCATCGCATCGAAAAAGAGTTCAAATGAAATTTGTTCAGCATGAAGTTATCAATCTTTGTTGTATCTACCCTTTTTTTGACCAATCCTAAAACCACAATATGACATCAAACGAAAACGACTTCTTTCTTTTTTTCAGAAACCAAAATCCTTAGATCGATTTTTTTAAAGCATGGAACTTGATATATAGAAAGTACTTTACCACCAAAGTAACATATGAAAAGTCCTCCCAAAAATGAAACTTGTGCTACGGTCGCCATCTTGCACAATAAAGGCCATTTTTTTTTTTCGTTTTTGTGGAAACTAGTGCCGCACTTCCAAAAGTGTTTTAAATTAGTTTCTTCATCATAAAAATTACAAATTTTTGTTGTTAAGACCATTTTGTGATTGACCAGATCACACAATGGCACAAAAGCTAAAATGATTGTCAAAATATTATATTTTCATTTAATATTTTTTAAAATAATGAAGGTAAAAATTTATGCCAACAACATAAACTGCTCGCCAAAGTTTTTCCTAAATTGATTACACAATTTTCCTATGAAGAAATAACATAAATTATAACATCAGTTCAAAGTCTAGGCCCTAACAATTAAATATAATAAAATTTTAAGTAACCCTCACTTAAATTTTAATCTATTTGAAAAACATGCCGAACGGTTATGAACAAAAGTGCTGCTTTCTGAGCCGGAAATGTTACATTTCGAAACTTGAACAGAGCATTACTGTGAAGAAATAAGATTAATCGAATGACAAGACAGTAATTACAGCGAATTCAAATTTTATCCTGAAGAAACATTATTTAAAACTTGTTTCGATGTGACGCTTAGTTTTCGCGAAAAAAGAAAACAATTAATGTTGGTCGCTATTTTGCAAGATGGCGACCGTAGTACAAGTTTGATTCTTAGGGACTTTTAGTATGTTATTTGGATGACCAAATACTATATGCGTACCAAGTTTCATACCTGTAAGGATTTTTATACCTAATCACAAAATTTTGGTTTAAAATGACTGCACTATTTAGGGCCAAGTCAAACATCTCAGATAGAAGTAAATTCTTAAAAAAAAAAAAACTCCCTTCAAATTACACAGTTCCTAATTACTACCTTTCCTGCTTTGCAAACTTTCTTATAGTGTCTTACGTTTTCCCCTAATTCTGAAACATCGTTAAAAAGTGGAGTGAGCTTAGTTGAGACTAATTAACACTTTTTATATTATCTTATCTCTAATTGTTCGTGTGCATGTTCTAAGAAAACCTTCTATTATTATCCAATAAAAGCTAGGTTGAACTTTGCTTCTTGATTCCATCACTCATATGCCGTATACCCGTAGATAGATTAACTAGTTCAAGAAATATTGAACTCAAAATACGAACAAAATTGATATGAACAGATGTAAAAAAAATGAGTAGTTTCGGAGCTTCCATTAGCGCAGAAAATCACGTTTAGAGCCAATATGTCGAAAACCACTTACAGTAGAGCTGATGAGGCAGGATATCACCAAAGAAGACAAAAATTACCACATAGAAAAACTAGTTAATGGGTGCGCAAGGGATTCCCCAAAGAGAATAATGGACTTTCAGTAATTCTCTATAGTGAGTGTGTATCAAAGAGGACATGAAAAGGACGACTTTCCATTAGGTAGCAATAATTTATTTGGTATTAGATTCCAGAGGCAAAGGGATTTCTTTTTATTCTACGTATTGTTCCATAGCCAACAGGAGAAAGAATTACATACATTAAAAGAACGTGTGGATTATTTGTTACATTAGTCAGTCGACTACTGATGAATATGTATGCAACCAGCTGCTTTGCAAGGCCGAGTACCACAAGCATGATTTAACACGGAAAAACTCGTTAAATATTCGTCAGTTTGATCGTCGAAAATTTGTAGTCAAAATTGACCCCGGATGTCATCTTCAAGTTGGAATTTGGAATCTGAATCTATTTTAAATCATTTTAGCTTCTCAGGCTCATGCCGCGATAGGGTGGTGAGAGGATTCTGGAAGGTAGATGGACAGGGCCTATTTTATAAATACCATGTCAGTATTTGCCTAGTGTGACTGAGGATCATTCCTGGAAAACCTCAGTCAGAATGATAGGCTGCTGAGATCGATCCCAGGACCTCCCGAATGCTAAGCCAACATCTTCAAGCTGGAATCCCATATTCTAATTTAGAGTTCAACTGTGCAATAGTATCACTCATATGTGATGCCTTTTCCGTCAGCAATAAAATCGTTTTCACTCCAACCTAACCAACTTCTATTCATATTGAACATTGGTTCAAAGGCGTGACCAACACAATAAAGTGAATTGAGGGAAGACGCTCATCCGGGGAAGATGCATACAGTAGTGTAATTCCATACCTATGATCCTAGATAAAAAATGTGTATGATGTGAATGAATTAGTCAGTACTCTCTATGTAGTGAACGTTGTGTAATGTCACGTGGAGACGAAGAAAGTTCTTTGAAAAATAAATATACATCGTTTCAGGGATATACTGGAGGGTAGACGTGGGCATTAAAAATTTAGCATTGGACATTAAAACTAATTTTCTCTAGTCAGTAAACAGTTTAGGATCGGGCTAAATTCCATTACAGAGTAGAAAATGAACTTGCATAGGTTAGTTTTAAGTGTCAAGTACTTGCTTAAACTGTATCACAAAGAAGTAAGAGGTGAGACGGGAAATAGGTGAAGAGATTTCTTACCCTGAAGTAGGGTTGCCCCCTGTCCCGTATTTTAGGTAAAATTTACGAGTCCCGTACTATCAATAGTTGTCTCGTGTTATAAATAGTAAATTCACACATATTTTCAACATAATAGTAATGGATATTTCCGGTAGTATTTTTTTTTTTTCAAAAAAAAAAATTCTTCTGTTAAAGTAGACCACAGAAAACATTTTCTTTTCTTTCTGTGATGCATTTATCAAGAGTAATAAAGCCTTACTTCGAAACAATCTCAGTCTTGCGTTTAATTTGGTGCAGCCATGTTATGACGTAATCAATCTGTCGACTGCTTGTCATTAACATACGGATGGTATTTGATTTCTTAGTATTGTCAACAAGAGAGAGTATAAATGGATTGAAAGAAATAATATAAGTGGTGAATAGCGTTTCTGTATGCCTTAACACGTCATTTAGTTCGTTTTATAAATTTAAAATTGATTTTCACTTTTAATACTTCTTTAAGATATTGATATATTGTGGTAGCTTAAACACTGGTTTATAGCAGCTCTTTTTTCATGATTAAATCATAAGTTATCTTCTAATAATGCTCTTTAGAACTCTTGTATTTAAAAATAATTGTCTATTTTTTTCTGTAAAAAATGTGGGCTTTTACATCCGACAATCGTATCCTTTTTTTAATGAATGCTAGCGAAACATTTTTCAGTAACTTAAAAGCATATGAATTAATTGTGCTCGTTACTGCCACTTGTTAACAATTTAACATACTATTTTTAGCTCGTGAATATATTGAATAGTTTTAATATGTCATTGTAAAAAGTAATAATAAAAGCATTCAAGAAACAAAAATGTAAGTTGAAACTATTGCATTGAAGTTTCTCTTGCGTTTCGTGACGTAAAATAAAGCACGACCTTTGATAGGATTCTAGCAGCCTTAGGTGAAAGTAGAAAAAGTTAAAAGTTACGTGCGATAAACCAATTGCGCCACATTGTCAATACATCAATATCGACACAAACTAGCGATAACAAGAGCACTGCAAGTTAAGACTGACTACTGTCATTGTCTCGAACAATTTCTGTTATTAAAAGCATGTTTTGGTGTTTTAACTTATTGAAATGTGTTCTGCAGATTTGTACATTAATTATTTCGTTAAATGATGATGTGAATGTTCTTTCTCTTTCTTGTTTTTTCGTCTTCAAACTTCTGAATAAGGAACGTAATATGGGGAGAACGAATCAGAAGATGATTTTCGTTCTATGACGTAGGAGATTGAATTATCAGTATTTCATGCTATATTTCTACGTAACGGAAAACCGCAGCGCTGAAATTTAAAAAATATTATATATTATTTAATCTGATATACACAAACAAAATGTAAAATATATAAGAACGGTGAAAACGGAAATGTCTATTATAATAATTAAACTATGATGGACTTCCTTTCAACTGTTGCTATGCAGACTGGCGAGCATACTCTGTTCACATCTCCAAACCCAAACATGACATCTACGCATGGGGATATTATACTCGTGTCTTCTGTTTGCTCTAATTGATAACACATTGCAAAAGATGTCTGCGTTAATTCAACAATTCTGGGTGTCCCAGAG
>JAGDQP010031408.1:0-17053 GCA_022664845.1 Lepisma saccharinum
TTTGAATCCAAGATGGCGACCTTTTCAAAATGTCGGAATTTTTCCTTTATCTACTTATCATCCTCTACCTTCATACCAAATTTCATGTTTCTAGCTTACTCCAAACACCCTAAACAATATGATGAGTGAGTGAGTGAGTTAGCCTAAAATGTGCAATTTCAGGGGTCCACAACTAGAACATAGTTTGAGATACGAATATGAAATTTTGTACATCTGCACATATTTACCATATCTCCTTAACGGCAAAAGCTCATATTCCTATCTTTAACATCTTTTTTCTTACGGGGCCCCCAAATCGTCGATTTTGCCATAAACTCTTGTTCCTGTATAACATGCTTCTGGCAGTGCTAACGTTTTCTGACGTGAAGAACTTGGCTCATGCACTGCCGTGCATGTTGATGAATATTAAACTCCCTGCGAGATACGCAACCAAATTTTCACAAAATAATTGCGGCGTTGCTTGCTTTTAAGGATAGTTCCGAATTATTTTAATTAATTAATTACAGTTCACTGGATTATTCTGTCGTATATCTAATGATTGAATATTGTATTGTCATCGGAAGCAAGCAAGTTTACAAAATTTCAAAGAAATCGGAAGTGAGTTTAAAATCGATTATAAAATTTATACCGAACAGACAGAAAGAAAGCGAGTTAATTTGTAACTGAACAGGCAGACAAGAAAGTGAGTTAATAGAAAGTTTTTAAAAAGATTCGGGTATGGTACTCCCTTCTAACCTTTGTGATGCTCACGTAGAGCAAAATTAAAATCAATAATTATTTTGTACTTTGTCTAGTAATTTTCATATTGTAGTATAGTAATAATTAGTAACCATATTGGAAAATTCTTTACTACTTAACGATGAAATACTTTCGTCTGAAGAAAATATCTGTTTAGTATCAGGGAATGTTTGTTGAAAACCATGATCCACACAATTCAAAGCATTTTACACATATTAGTTATGCCTCTTACACGATATGAATTACACCACATTATTTAGTGCAGAACATAAGAACTTTTGGTGTGCTGATACGCAATTCATGCACAAAATGTTCACTTAATAATGGTAAATGTATTAAAAGTGGTCTGAAAACGTGTTTTGGATGATGTGAATATCGGTAAAAACGAACTTAATATGTGCAAAATATGCACTAAGGGTAAGAAGCCAATAAAAGAATACATTGAGCACACAAAAAAATCTATTTTTCAGTAGGTTCACATAAAGTTTACATGTGTTCATATAAAGTTCATTTCTGGTGAAGTTTTTGTGTGCTTTTTATACCAGAACATTTTCAGTGTCGTAAACCCATCAAGTAAAGATAGCTATAATTCCGAATTTGTTATACTAGAGTGCTGTACAGCTCCATCTTTCCGTCGGACTTGATGGTGAACAGGATTATCTCACACGCAGCGTTTTACATATCTTGAAATCTCACTTTTAAGGTGAAGACCGCGTCATACCTTCCTGTCTATCTAATCCGATTAAGTTTGTTCAGACTCACGTTCTCGCCATTTGCGCACCGAGAGGTCATAACTCAGCTGGAAGGCAATCGGAAAGCCCTGGGAACGATCCCAGACACCGTCTTTTCCAGTATTTTCCCCTCGGTCATACCAGCCTAATGCCGCGATGGTACTTACTAACTAGTCCCTTGCCACTAGCTTTCAACATCATCTTCTCCAGCCTATCTGGTCCGAGCCGCAGATGCTTAAAGGCCATCAATAAAATTAAATTCTAGTTCGTTATTTACGTTGGACAAAAGACAAACAATATTCCATCCCTTGATGCTGTGCGCAAAAATACTGACAGGCGCTTGACTATATGAGGAAGTATTGTTGTGCATAAACTTCGTGTGGTTCAATACTTCATACTCTCATTTAAACTCCTTTGTGAACACCATTCATGTTGTTGGCTGGCTTCATTATATTCTTGCCCACAACATTTTCTTCAGAGACATCTTTCTCTTTTAGACTTTTCTTTAGTTCAGAATAGTTTGTGGTGCCCTCAAATCTTGCAGAGTTAATTTAACTCATTTCCCGACGTCATAGAAAGATGAAATTTTGCACAGCGTCAATACAATATTCCATTGATACTTTTGTATATTTGTATATATTTATTTATATATTTAAAAAGCATATTTTAATATTTTTTTTTAATGTGGACTTCTTTATCCTAAAATAAATACCAGCCTGTAACGAAGTTGGGTTTAGCTGGTTGCCGAACATTTTAGGATTGGGTCACGAAATATTAGCTTGAGAAAAAATTATGAACATCGAAATAACTAGAAAAAAAATATAAAGAAATCTTTAAAGATATACTTTTCTTAAACAATCCGTGATAAAAAAAAAAATATTTTGTTTTTGCATGATTAATTAGAAGAAAAGCATAGGGCGCGCCAATTCAAGAATTTATGAAGTGACTGTATATGAGAGCGTGCACCATACCTTTTCTTTTAGTCAAAAAACACAATTATTTGTTTACTTTTTAGTACGGATTGTTTAAGAAAAGTATGTCTTAAAAGCTTTTTTTTTAAATATTTTTTTCTATAACATTCAAAATCTCATTAGCTATATGTGATGCAGGCTGGTCCTCCACTACATAAAAACGAAGAAAATATTCCTTAATTTCCACTGCTTTTGGTATTCCGTTCTCATCCTCTTGAACCACATAGTAACAATTAATTTCACTCAACTGAACTCTCTTTGATATCTCTTGGGTGCTGTCAATTATAATAAGGAAAAATGAACCTCTTGTTCCCCATTCATTACACTGCTCTTAACTTTTCAACAAAGTTATTTCTTGGGAGGAGCGAAATTATCATTACAGGATGGGCCCCTGGACTTTTCCCCGACCACCCGTCCTGAAGTTACGCGCCTGGTGACAATACTTAAAGACCTAGTACCAGATATGCTTGTTGGTAATATAATAATTTACAAATATCTTTACAGATAAACAAATCAAATCCAAGGTAATCCAATTCATATCTTATATATATAAAAAACTGTTCATCGTAAGTATTAGGCTGCAATCCATCCTTTAGCTACGCAGACAGAGATATTGATGTTCGTTAATTATAATTTGCAACTATTCTTTCTGGAATATCATTAATGTGGAATTAGGTTCTTATGTTGTCTAAAAGTATGATAAGATATTTGAAACAACATATTATCTAGTAGGGTATACTATTACGTTGAACATTATAGCATTAAATCCTAAACATATTGAATATCCCTGTTAAACGAACGAGTTTTATAGGTACGGTTCCTTATTAGTTTTACGGGTACTTGTAATTACAATAAGGTAATTCCGTAATTACGAACTAATCTTTTGCTGTTTGATTAGTCTTGTACCATAGTATTGCTGTATGGTTTAATTTGGGATCGTAATAATATCTTGTGTAAATGTAGATAGATCGAAATGCTACTATCGATTTAATATTAAACCACTTAGCTTACGACGAACCAAAATAATGATTTCAACCTCTTATTGAAACTTGAAATATAATCAAACATGAAATAACGCCCTTAATTGTACTTGATTTGCTGATTATAATTATTGTATCTTCCAAACGTACTCACTCCTGCCTTTACAGTAGGTAATCATATGAGCTGCAGTACGTTATACGGCCTCAGCCTAAGGTGCCTAAAGGCCATAAATAAATTCAAATTCTAGTACATTAAAAAGGTGCATGATAACTTTCAGTCAATAGAGTCAAACCTAAAGAACAAATTATAATAAGCCAAAATTACAACAACGAATTTCTATCATAGCTATTACTTACATTTCCTGTAAGACGTTGGCGTGACGATCTCTAACCACAGATGGCAGGACTACCTCTGTATACGTCTTAATTGTATTGTTATCGTTGCACGAAATTTCAATTCTGCTCCTACAAATTCAAGCCTAGAGAGTTCACACTTTCAGGGAAGAAAGTTCATAACCAATTCAAGAGCTCTATTTGTGCCGATTTTTTTATTTTCGTTTTATTGTTGAAATCGCTTGATTATTGTTATGAATATCAAAACCTATAACAATGAAGCTCTTTCAACAATGAACGAAAACGAAAATTAAAAGATCCGTATTGATCGAACTGTTGAAATGGTTGTGAACTTTCCACCCTTGAAAGTGGGTTTAATTTGTAGGAACACCATTGAAATTTCGTACAACGATAAAAATACATTAGACATGTACGGATGTATACGGAGGAGTGCTGCCATTTTATTATTATTTTTTATTCTTTGTTGGAGATCGTTGCTTTAAATTAACCTTAAAAGAATTATTCCATTTCATAGAACATACAATTTTTGTATCCTTTCTTTGCAGGCAGCTATGAACTTCTTGCACTGAATCTAAATAACTGCGGGGAATTACCTTGTAGAGTAAATTTGGATTCAAGTGTTTCCTTTTCTACGGAGTTTACTACAAGTAAGTAATTTGCATACATTTATTTATAATTCATGTGTCGAATACATATATGACTTGGAACGTAGTGCGGTACATGGTCTGCCATATCAAACGCGGATATATCTGGTGTAGTAAAAAGTAATCCATTATTTTGCCAATAGATGGCTTCAGTGATCTGTATCTCGCGTTGTATAAGTCTGATCGGGTTCAACGAGATGGCGTTCAAACGATGAGATTGTGTACTACAAACACTGTTCAGATAGTTGTGATGAGTTGACTCAGTGTTGTGTGAGCGCGCGTCAAAATGGACACTAGCAAAGAGAAAATACGCTATATTTTACAGTTTTTCTTCGATAAAGGCGAAAACGCAGGCCAGGCAGCTGCAAATGTGAATAGTGTTTATGGTCCTGATACTGTAACAGCCAATCACGCGCAATTTTGGTTTCGTCGATTCCGTGCCGGTAATTTTGACGTCAAAGATGTACCACGCACTGGAAGGCCAAGTGTCGAAAATGTCGATAAAATCATGGACATTGTCGCGTCCGACCGTCATGTAAGCACTATTTCGATTGCCCAAGAGCTAAACATTGCACAAAAAACCGTGTGGAACCATTTGCATAAGGCTGGATACACAAAGAAGCTTGATGTATGGGTGCCACACGAGTTAACGCAAAAAAACCTCATGGACCGAATTTCCATCTGCGAATCGCTACTGAATCGCAACAAAAGTGACCCATTTCTGAAGCGGTTGGTGACTGGTGATGAAAAGTGGATCACTTAGGACAACGTCACGCGAAAACGGTCGTGGCCAAAGAGCGGTGCGCCGGCGCAAAGGGTGCCCAAGCCAGGATTGACGGCCAGGAAGGTTTTGCTGTGTGTTTGGTGGGATTGGCAGGGAATTATCTACTATGAGCTGCTCCCCTACGGCCAAACCCTTAACTCGGAACTATACTGTCAACAATTGGACCGTCTGAAGGCAGCAATCGCCCAGAAGCGGCCAGCTTTGGTCAATAGGAGAGGCATTGTGTTCCACCAGGACAACGCCAGGGCACACACATCGATAGTGACTCGCCAGAAGCTCCGAGAGCTTGGTTGGGAGGTTCTTATGCATCCACCTTATAGTCCGGACCTGGCACCGAGTGATTACCATCTGTTCGTGTCCATGGCGAACACGTTTACTGGTGCAAAATTCGCGTCAAGAGAGGCTTGTGAAAATCGACTGTCTCAATTTTTTGCCAATAGGGACAAGGGCTTCTATGAGAGAGGCATCATGATATTACCTTCCAAATGGCAACACGTTATCGAACAAAACGGCGCATATGTGAGCTAAATCGGATCATTCTAACCATGGTAAGTCAAACCTTCAATGTCATGCAAAAATAATGGATTACGTTTTACTACACCAGATATTTAACATTTTAGGTACTGTACACTGTACGTCAATGAATCACCACACAACCTATGCGCTGTGTCTACGTGGTCCTGCTCTTGTGTCAATATGTCGTAGGTACACCTGTTGGTGCTACCACACCATGCTTCTGCGAATATTTTCCACTAACTTGCGGTAGATATTTGAAGAAATTAGGTATCATTCTCCCGTGACAAAATTGCGAATAGTTCAATGGAGATTTTCGGTTGATGTGGCCTGGTGGGTGCTCCAACTCACGAAACAGCTGTTTAATATCAATTAGGTAGATCTCTCCGAACTTTGTGTCGGCCAATTCTTTCTTATCTGTTGTGCAGTAATTTAAAAATAGAAGTTGATATTGTTAATTGAACATTGGGTGTGAATTTAAATTTACACAGACGTTTTCATGTTTTATTAAGTTTAAATCATTTTTTTTCTGGTTATCCATGGTAAGCTCCAAATCATAACAAAACAAAAGAAGTAGTTTCGTCCAAATATCCAGAAATATAATATTTTCATGTCAGAAATTCAGAAGAAGATTTTTCCGTTATTGTTAATAATATATTGTACTTGCTTGCTACATAATTTAACTTATTATATACTAAAAAGAAAAAAGTTTTGATTTTGAATGTTTCGTAATGTTCTGTATACTCTTACTTCAGTTAATCTATCCAAATTCAAGAGTACAAAACACAACTGAGAGAATGTTTGACATACAGAGGGTTTCAAAATTGCTAAAGACCCGTGAATTCCATTACGGAATATAAGTCTTGCATACATATCCCCTTTTCGTTTGATAATATGAGTAGCTTCTGTGGAATACATTCCTGCTTATTATTTATGAATATGAAGGAGGAGACAGATTTGGCTTTTAAATGGCATAAGCCTGGCGCAGGATATACTATCCACAAAAATTGTAAGATTTAGTTATTTTCCTCACAAGAAGCACTCCATTATAGTCAGCAATGATATTAATCCAAATTCTCATAATCTCTATAAAAATAGCTGTCCTAAGAAAGAAAGGAGGAAAAGCACATTTTCTTACATGATTTCTTATTTGGCATTTGAAAGAAATCTAAAGTAAAACTGGACGTCCTGTATATTTCTATGGAGAGTTTTCTTTTTTAATTTAATTATACTATAATTACGATACAGTACTATTCCTACTTTTTTGAATTTAATTTCACTATATATTAATATGAGGAGTAGATCAATGAGCTCAAGAAAAATTAGGTAAAACTTATTTAGTTTATTGTATGCTATTATTTTGAATCCTTTCAAGAAAATTAAATAATGACAGTGAAATATAAACACAAAATCTTATTTTTTCAGATCGAAATTGTAAGGAAAAAAACTTATCTGAGATTTTTGTTTCAATCAATAAACGTTGATAAAATTTCCCTTTCTTACTTACAAGAATCGAAACAAAATTTGCAATTTCGAAAACTAATAAAAATTGTCCTTTTCTATAGGATTTTTCTCTAGTATTCCTCTCTGTATAGAAACTTCGTTCTTATAACTAAAGAAGGGTTAGCTTACGCATACGAAGCATTATTCCCTATTTACAGAGAACAAAATTACCTAGAGTAAGCACTTTTGTATTTGATTCTATTAACTCAACTATTTTGAAAAAAAAAGGGGGAATCTTTGAAATAGTTTACTAGTTCTACTGCTTACTACAATTCCGTCTACAGCAACACATACACAACAAGTAGAAGACTTTTCTACAACCACTGCAATATAGAGGGAAAGAGTGACTTAGAAAGATTCACATTTCTCACTGTATAGAACTCACTGACAACTCCCAGCTTTCCGAGTGCTTGTTCACTATAGTCATGACTCACTTTCATAAACTAATAAAAAGATTTGATTTATAGAATAAATTAAGCACTTTTTTTTCGTAAAGAATTGTTTCCTTACTAGGAATCTTTCGATTAACTTTTCACTTACTTCAAATAGGAATTCTCTTACACATTTCACAGTTATGCATAAAGCCAAACACTTACGTTTCCACATTTCTTTAATTCCATGTAAGAATTGATTAACTTTTCAAAGATTAGACCCACTAATTCAGATTAATTTTACGTAAATTTCTAACCAAATTTCCAACTTCATTATTTGGGGAAACACGTAATTTTATAACCGCCATCATCGACAGTATTTTGAAACCCAACTGGCGCTACGTCGTTACATCTCAACCCACGCTCACCATCAGGATCGCGTGTTCACAATTTCAGCCAATGAGAGATCACCTACGTCACATACATTCAAATTTAAGATAGATTCATACAGATGCAACATACAGCAGCCATTTTCGGGCACTGAAACGTCCTTAATATAGCTAAATTTGATTGCACATTACAGTTTGAAGAACGATCATCTATTGTGGTACCGCTGCATACATGTATAGATTGGTGTAGCGTACCTTATTACAGACAAAGGAGCTGGAAGACTCAATTAAAGAAAGAATTATTGATGCAAATATGTAAATGAGAATTAGGTTTAAAATATTCATTTTACATCAGATGAAAAGAAATGTTGTTCTCTCTTAGAAGGACTGAAATATACACCAATTTATTGTCAATGGATGTCCATTTATCAAAACCCTGAGAAAGTCTGATAGCTCAGTTTTACCAACATTTATTATAACCCCCTTTTGCGGGGCACTACAGATATTAGTTTTAGTTTAGAAACTTGAAGGACCATTTTGTAATCAAAGTTTGAAATTTGATTCGGCCACAAAATTGAAACCATACTACTTTGCTCCAGTTAAGCAACTTGATAACGTGATTGAAATAGTATCAAAGAATCGATGAATGAAAAGAACTGGTGACCACTTAATTTGAAGAAATAAACCCCCAACTGACAAACATACAAACCATAACGTATTATCCATAGAATATCCAAAGGGTTTTAATAAATATCACCTTACCATTGACACATCCACACTTACCACAATTCTCGTTACTATTTAAATTAACACAACTGCATATTACATTGATTTTCCCTGTGGATCATCTCGCACTATCATTTCTTCAAAGTTGAACTGTGTCACGGTTGAAGTCAACAAAAGAGTGATATTAAATTGTAATAAGTAAATAATAGCATAGTATAAAGCTCCTAAGGTTTCTTAATTTCACAAAGAAATATGTAACGTTTTACTTCTTAATTTGCAGCTAATGCTTCAAGGTTTTTGAAATCAGTTGTAACTGTTCAAATCAATTTCGTCGATATTGCGATTCTAGATCACGAGGCCTGTGACTATTTTAACAGCGCTTGTCCTGTGGCAGCAGGTGAAAAAGTAGTTTATACGACAAACCTCTACTTCAGTTCTTCACAACTGTTACCGGTGAGCATTTTTTATACTTTTAATCCTTTTTCTTTAACAGGTTTTGTCTATTATGTGTTTGTATATGTGTCTGTCTGTTTCTCTCTCTCTCTTTCCCTCCCTCTTTCTCTATCTCTCTCTCTGCCACTGTGTTTGTGCTTCTGCGTTTCTTTATTATTTTGCTCTCTCTGTGACTCTCCAGTTTTCCTTGTCTTCGCTCTCTTTCACAACACCTTCCTATTATTTTTCATTTTACAGTCACGTTGTATGGTTGTTTCTTGTTCTATTCGTCCGTATCGCTCTTTTGGTTCTTTCGTTGATGTTTTTTTCTTTCTTTTCCTGTCTCTCCCTTTTTGTCTCTATTTATTCATTTTTCCATATATGTCTCTGTTCATTTTTCCGCTTTCTCTGTAATCTTCAGGTCTTCTCTGTTCCTTTTTTCTGCGGTTTGCTTCTTCTCTCTCATCTTGCCATTCTGATTCTCTAATTCTCTCGCTGTTTCTCTTTATTTGTTTCTTTCTCCTACTAATATTTTCTCTGTCGCTTTCTATTTCATTTTTCTAGATCCCTTTGTACGCTTGTCGCAATTTCTTTTTCTCTGTTTCGCTTTTATTTCTATTTAGTTTTCGCTATCTCTCTCTGATTTCATGTCTTAAAGTGTATCGAACCTCCCTCACCGTCAACGTCAATACCCCGTCACTGTCGTGTTGCTATGTGACCCTTATTATCACCAGTATGTTCATTGCATCCTTTCCACCACCTCTTATTTCACCCTCGCCCTCAGTTACATTCATCCTCATCTTCATATTGAAACTTACTCTGACTTATCAACATGAGCTGAGGGGATCGAAGGGTGAATTCAGTCCTCATAAGGACTGCCTTCGTGCGATTGAACACCTTCTGCTTTCTTTCTTGGTATTTTATCTCTTTCGCGCGTATGCTTGTCTTTGTTTCCCTAACATATCTTATTATTTTTAACTTTTCCTGCTCTGTATATTTTTTGTTATCACTCTCTATTGATTTCTTGCAATTTCTTTCATCTTATCTATAATAATGTATAATATTGTAGTGTTACAATGTAAACTATAAGAATGAGTATAGAGTTTGAAAAATCGTCATTTCTTTTCATATCTAAAAACTAGAAGCATTGAAGATTCTTTGCACCAAAAATTTCAAAAGAATTCAAACTGTTTAAAATATATTTGAGTTATGGCTACAGAAGCTATGTAAGTACGCGTATATTCTATACAAGTCTGAAAGTATTTTTTTTTTCTGAAAACATAAAAGGTGATATGACCAAACAAAAAAGAGCTCCGAACTTTTAAAATGTTTATTAAATACTGAGAAATAAATGAGTACCCAATTTTATGCAGGTTGTAACCATTGAATTAAAAACGTAATGAAAAGAACACTACTCTTATTTTGTTCTCAAAAATGTTTCTTCTAACTTTTCAACTAGTCACGATTTGGTTACACATCAAAGAGAAAGATACAGAATATTTGATTTATTTCTATGATAACACTGTGTTGTCATTTAATGTTTTTGCTGTAATTGGTGGATCATGATAAGAACATATGCCCGCCTAGACGTAACTAGTTCCACGAAAAACTCATTTTAGTACCATGAAGTAGTCTCTCCAGGTAGGTTTTTGAGTGCAGTGGCTGAGACGCAAGCATTTACAGTACTTTTTTTTTATTTCTATTTTTATTGCATTTTTGATCAGTGTTCCCGGCGGATGAATGGTTCTTCGGTACCGTAATCATGTGCGATTAACGTCCTGGTGATTACATGGTTTAGTAGTATGGGTTTAAGTAATGGAATAAAAAAAAAAACAGATTGTTTGACAATAATCAAAATCATCACCCTTTGTTAGAGGAGAAGGTCGAAATACGGGCTACTACTTTTATTTTTCGAATATCTTCAAAATGTTCCAAGGAATGTACTAAACAACAAATGTAAATATGTCTGAGATATGTTTACTTTATAATGTAGTTGCAAATTTAGCTTAGAAACCCACGACTATGATAAACACATATTTTACAGAGATGTCATAATCTTTGCTTTGAAACACTAGTCTAAATATGAGCTACCCGTTAAAGTTACCTTAAATAATTAAGAAGAAATTTTAAGAGTAGAATAATGTTTAAGAGTGATATAGTGATGATGAATGTATATTTACAAAAGTCAGAGACAGTCCTTCGTTTCTGCACCAGCGCATTCTTCATGTTCTCACTTCGAACACATGACACACATAACCCATCGTCTCCCTGTGTGTTCAGAGAATATCCTGTCGCAGAATATACAATTCGTATCTTCATCGTCTGACTTTTCTTGTGCAGCTGGCGTATCAAAGTGACTGTCTTCCTCATCACAAGGACCTATATCAAAAGACATCATCCTGGATTCTCCTGAATCTGATTCTTTCCTTATTAACTCTAAAGTTCCTTGTTTTCTTATCCGTTCAGTTATATTCCATTTTTTAAATTCTTCAGCTCCTTTCTCAACTTAACTAGAAGATAGTGTCTTCTTGCATTTACTAGATTCCTGCTTTTCCAAGGAAGCCATAATTGTTTCTTAGTATGGGTTATATGTTATAAGAGTAGCACTTCCTCGTTTTCTAATTCGATTGCTGACTTTTTCCTTTATGACAGGAACTGATGAAATATGAAAAGAACTTTAGTAGTTTTGAAATCCAAGTACCGTGTTCTAAGAGAAGGAAACTCTTAAGATGAAGATGTAGGTAGGCAAGGTAGCCCGTATTTAGACCATTCATAGGGGATGCTACGTAATGCAACAGAAGTCAATACGCGATATTTTTTATTCTTTGTTTTATACTGACTACGAGTCGTGTCTCCGAGGAATACAACTTACCTTATAAAACATTTCATACTTGGCTTTATTGTGTTTAAAAAGGTGAAATAGAAATGCCTGATAAAACTTTCTCACTGTTGAAAACAGACACAACGTACAAATGAATCAACCACATCCAACTCTTTGTCGCTAACTGAATTCCGCCACCACATTCGTCCTTGGGGAACTGTTTCATATTTTTGTCACCATTCAGCAGTACTACACAAGCATACACAAGTCGAAAACGTGTACTAGCCCGTATTTGGAACATAGTCCATATTTAGACCTTCTGCTCTATTATAATAAAGTTAACCTTAGAACGATTTTTTTTCAATAATACATAACGATGTAAAATATTTTTTAAATTTATTTCCAGGGAGGCTCTCGTTTATACTGGACGCTGTTTAACGACACTAATGATGTGGTTAGTTGTGCTTATACCACAGTTTCAATTAGAGACGCGTTGGAAGATACAGGTGTGCAAGAAAATGTCCTTAGAAATTAAATCAAATCTTCATAAATGAAAAATCTCGTTCCATCAGCAAACTGTTCATTGCTTAAAACATATACTATCCCAACCAAAAATGATATTAATCCAAGATCAGTTAAATAATTATCACGAGTTTAGGAAAAAACAAAACCTCTTTTGTATTCGAAGTTAAAACGAGTGTGGTATTCAGTTGTTTTTTACTGTGTGGCATATCTTCTTGTAAACGCATTTATAAATGTAAACCATATTTTGTAATAAAGAACCCATGTTATGCTTAAATCAAATTAAATTATTTGCATACTATAACCTGATATTTCTTTCGAACTAAGATTTCAACGACATAATGGTTGGTCTTGCATTACTCACATTGCTACAACCTAGTACTTCAGAAGGTGAAATTAATTGTATGGGTGGTAGTAATATCTTAAATTCAGAGTGTAATTTAGGCCTACCAATCACGTATACGAAAAGTAAACCCAGTCCTCGTAATCTACTCTACCACAAAGTTATATGAATACCCTGTATATCAGTTTTTTTTGCCAGGATTTTCAGTTTGGAGGGTTTAAAGTCGAAATTGGGAGTGTGTAGGTGCATTTTTTGTACGGTTTCTATAGATTTTTCACAGCAAAATTTTTTTAAGTTGGGGGTGTTGTCGAGATTTTTTGGGGGTAGAATCCCCACAGGGGGGGGGGGAGATCTGGCGGAATCACTGCTGTATATTTTTCAGATTAATATCACACTACAATTTTCTACACTGGATACAGATATGTCTTTCTCTGAGAGAAATCATTTCAGTCATAGGGTAACTTCGGGATAGATGGAGACACGGGTGAATAGTCCAAGATTCTATTACTCACAGTAGAAGTCAAATGTAAATAAAACCGCAGATGTTTACTACTGTTGGAAATAGAGGCTATTGTCATCTCATCCGTAGCGTCATCTGTCCCAGAATTTCCCTATCTGAAACACATAAATCTAATGTAATTATTGTCCTGTCTTCTTTCTTGGCACTAAAACTAATATATATATATTCAGTTTAAGTTTTTCTACGTGCCAGTTCTATCCTATTTGTTGTTTTATGTAGTACAAATGCCAGAGAAAAATGGATAATTTATATTTCTAAAAGCACAAAATAAGTAAATAAACTTGTTTCAGACCGGATGCAAAAAGTGGTCTTCTAATAGTGTCTCGCTACCCCTTCTGAACTAAATAAATCAGAAAAAGCAAGCCTATTAGGTAAAGATTCCACCAGTTCCTTGATAACTGATACCCGTGTTAAGTCATTCCCCATGATCCCGCTCTCCACGCCGGCTAATGTGACCCAGGTTTTCTAGGGTTTCCTAAGTCCTGTAAAGTGAATACTGAGATGATATTTTCAATAAGCCACGTAGCTATTACCTCAACATCCGTTTCCAAAGAAGTGTACTCGTCGAGGAACGTCATACCTTCAACTCGTAAGTGTCACTTTAGTATCAATTTGTAAGTTACTTAAATAAAAGTAAAAGTAGCAGTTTACAATTAAAGATAAAAAAAATCATCAGTGGTGCAGCTAGAAATGCTGGATTTAAAATAAACAAATGAACTCTTCTACTAACAACTGCAAAATCTCCAAGGGTCCATTGATAGTCGTGCGATACACACGCACCGTGAACGGCGCATGGGGGATGTGGAGGTAGCGCTCCGCATTTTCTTGACCTACGGTACTCATTGAGGTGGGTGGTCAGTCCCACGCTCGACCGCCTTTACTTTCCTAAGGTGCCCAGGAGTATATATATAAAAATAAATTTGAATTTAATTTATGGCCTTTAGGCATCTAAGGCTCAGGCCGAGAAAAGGGAAGGGAATAGATTAGGGAAAGTGTCGGCAGGGCCTATGTTGAAGGTGCCATTCCGGTACTTACCTGGTGTGACTGAGGAGAAACCTCAGTCAGGATGGGCGGCCGCTGGGATTGAACCCACGACCTCTCGAATGCTACGCCAATGCTCTACCATTGAGCTACTTTTTTTAAACGTTGTTCGCCCTAAGCGGGCCTTTCCTTATTCAAATAATTAATTCTGTCAGTCGTTTCAACTTTACCTTACTGATTTACCTAACTACTGTCAGGACGTTTCGAATCCGCGATTCTTGAGTTGCCAGACTACCGCGCTAGCGAGTACAACCACCTGGATCAGCACGAGCTAGAGTGATACAGTATATACCAGTTGACACTTCAGGATATTGTAGCTCAATGTTCAGTGAACCATTTTACTAACAATATTTGTGTTTGAGAACTAGACTTACTGAAAGTTCGTCATGGTTTGCATAGTAACCACAGCTGAGATATGGACGTGCTTTTGTTATGCTGTCACCTAAATTGCAATAATCCGCCATTGTGCACTATCACGTATGCCCATTGTACCCGATACGCTCCTCATAGGACAACACTATAAGCCTAGGGACATCTCGCTCTCTCGGAACCCATGCACTGATCAAGATATGAACTAGTCTAGCCAAGGTGTAGCACCTCAGCCACGTGTCAACACCTTGTGGTTTATGAGATATATAGTTTTTTTAGCACGGGCAAAACAACGAACAAATCTGAGATATTTGATTCAAACATTGTAAGCAATGACCGCCTGCTCATATTAATAATAATAATAATATACTTTTAAAATATATAAATATATAGAAATGTATGAAAGTAAAAATGGAGTATTCACTGTAAAAATAGAAGACACAACGTTTATCCAAAAAATAGAGGCAGTTCAGCTGCCTCCACTTTTTGGATTAACCTACATTCAGCCAGTTTTCGGTTGACTTACGTTTTACTTTCTGTAAAATTTCAATTCATATATGACTGTTCCAACGTATTTCATTCAAGCAGAGCATTTTTTAAAGTAGAAAAGAATAAAAGGTAATATTCCATGAAAATTAAAAATAAAAAAAAAATGTTGAAGTGGTCGGGTGTCGATCCAGGGTCCACAAGCACAAGGGTCAGACGCTCTTGCCACTTAGCTACGAAGGCAATTGGTTTATTTGGCTTTCCGAGTGATATCTATATCTAGGATTTTACTGCGAAGGAGGTTAATCATTAACAAGTTTTTGATTTTACTACGAGGAGTGTCTCGTGGAAAAATGAGAGATACGTTTGCTACAGTGTAAATATTTATACCTAACTTTATTTCTCTTTCCGCCAATGCAATCCTTGCCGTTCTCGGTCAATCAGTGAACTGTTTATTGTTCACAGTGTAAAGGCAATATAAACACTCAAAATGGCGGGGCGTTCAGTGACAAGCAAGTAACGTTACTCTGTTACTGGATTATTGAATATCCAACTAAGGCTTAAACTTCATCCACAACAGTATGTAACCTTAAAATTGCCTATTTATCTTACACTTCGATTAGAAAATGACCGAGTTTTAAGCGTAAAATAAGTTGAACGTCCACGGACAAATCACTTTGGTCAGTTTCAACCCATCCTCAGTTAACGTTAAGCTATTACAAAGAAAATGTTTAACTTTAAAATGGAGTTAATTTTACCAATCTTTCCACTAAAAGGTATCCACGTGTAAGAGCAAATACAACAAAACGCTAATTTTCGACTTTTATTTCTCCATAAAGCGGATTTAACTTTCATCCATTTCGTGTTTGCACTTTTCACGGTGTTGTACTGTCACCCGATTTACGTAGCTGTGAAAAATTTAATCTTTGTATGGCTTGGAGAAATGAGTTAAATTAACGTTGCAAGATTTGATGAACCATTGTGAATTAAAGAAAAGTATGTTAATAGGTTCTTAATTACTGTTAATATAATAATATTATTATTAATAATAATAATAATAAGCTAAGTAGAACCATTCTTCATTAGAGACAAAACCAAGTGCCCTCTTATAAGTTAAATGATCTTTTAATGTTACTAAGATCTAGGGGGACAAATGGAGATTACTAAGAGATTGAAAGGACCTGCCAGTCTTAGAACCAAACTCAAATTTCTCCAATGTTTTAGGTCATGACTCATGACAAATCTAATGGTGTATGACCTATCTCTGTCAGACTTATAGTTACTGAGGTCTAGGAGGAGCATCCATGGAGAATATTAAGCGATTAAATAAGACATGCCAGTTGTAGAGTCAAACTCACTGTTTTGCACCATCGTATCAGATCATGGCGAATCCAACCGTACAAGGAACGTCTCTGCGTGACTGCTAATTCCTGAGATCTAGAGGTGGGACAAAAAGACCACGTGAACATACATAGGAATAATGGAGAAAACTTAGCCAACGAAAAGGACCTGTCAGTTTTAGAGTGAAGCTTATAATTTTCCTCACAGTTTGAGATCATAACGAATCCAACGGTGTATGGCTCATCTCTGTCGGTCTTGTAGTTGCTTAATTCTAGGGGGCGGGAAGACAGACAGGACAACCCCTATATCTTCCCTTATTCACGGATGTTCATATACGGGTGTGTTAATAATAATAATAATAATAATAATAATAATAAAAATAATAATAATAATAATAATAATAATAATAATAATAATAATAATAATAATAAAATATCTAGTTTCTTTTATATTCTTTATTATTCCGTTTGCAGC
>JAGDQP010031409.1:0-21952 GCA_022664845.1 Lepisma saccharinum
GTGCCCAATATGTCTGCTTATGCCCGACCCCCTTCCTCTAGGCTCTCAAAACAGACATTCGCTTGTATACCAAAATATAAATTTTTACAATTTTGAATTAATTTTCTCTTCCACTTTTCCATGAACACTCATGGGACAATAAAAACCACAATTCTTGTAGTATTTAACTTATATATGGATTACATAACATAACTCCATTCACTAAGCGACCTCTACCCACCTGTGTAAAACACGAAGTGAGGAGAGGTCGTTAATCACGCGTCGCGCAACCAATCGCATGACGTCATCCTAGCATAGACTAGTAAAAACAAAACAACAAAAAAGAAAGAAAAGAAAAAAAACTCCCCTGATATACTTAACATATTACATGGGTTAATTATAGTAATTTTGACAATGAACGCAAGAAGAGCTGTCACTTACCATCAACTTATTCTTTAATTTTAAAACAAGGAAAATAAATTTTTGCTGTGAAACGGCAGACGATAAATACTGTTTCAGTTTTTTTTCTGTTTCTTAAAATTGTTCCATTTCCGATATAGATTTTTCTTAGTACTTGAATTGAGGAGTTCGCTGGAGGCACGTGTTAACTCGAAAAACGCAGTCATCAGAAATCAGGTTCGAAAATTTGACATGAGCTAGTAACCAGATTTCCTGTGCTTGTAGACGTTTTGGCATAATATGGAATTATGTTGCTGGTATCCCTAGGAAGGCATTCCATGAATCACAGGGAAGCTATATTAATCCCTGATGTTAATATAATAAAATAATTAACCACACAAGATTAACCACACCAAACTTGGATCGAATGTTCTTGATCATCCCAGAACAACGACTGTCAGCGTTGATACCCAAGCACCTTCAGTTTTCAATATAGCCACCTTTTGATAAAATACACAACCACAATAGCTTCTTTACTGTTAAAAGGATCTTCACCAAAGTTTCTAAATTATGCTTCTACATAATACAAGGAGACAGTAGGGAACAGGAGCTCCTACATGTACTCCAGTTGTTAGTGTTGCGGAACTAAATTAGAGATTAAGTTTTTCAAAGCTTCTGCAAGATACCGTTTCACGTATCCCCACCAAACTAGCATTAAGACTGTTCGACATCCTACGAAAGCAACTAGGTGACGGTACCCACCCAATCATCCAAACCACCCAAGATGTTAGTGTTGCCAGCCAATAATATTGAAGTTCTGCAAAGGTTTCCACACCATTCAAAGTATGTGAATACCTGAGGATTGCTAGCAATTCTACGGAAGAAAAGTTTGTGCGTCAGCGTTTGTATCTTTTATCTTCTTTCAGTACACTACTATTTGTTTGCACTTATATTCTTCTATATACAGGGTGTAACTTAATTAATGGAACAAACTTCGGGAGGTCCTGAGATCAAAACAAGAAAAAAGTCCTCCTGCATATTCTCGAAATCAGCTTCGTGTAATATATACAGGGTAGCCAACTTCGAATCTAAAATCGACTGTTGACAATTATAATTGAACAGAAAGATGTGGACAAAATTCAGGAGGTGATTCCTGAGATCAAAACAAGAAGGAAGGTCCGGCCTGAGCCTTAGATGCCTAAAGTCCATAAATGAAACTCAAAATTCAAATTCAAGAACGAAGGTCCTATGAATACAAGCAAAAAAGTTTTGCATCATTTCGGAGGTAGAGGCGACCGAAGGTGGGGGAAAGCGGACGCAATTCGAGAATATGCCATAGGACATTTTTTTCTTGTTTTAAGCTCAGAAATCATCTCCGGAAGTTTGTCCACATCTTTATGTTCAGTTACAATTGTCAACAGTCGATTTTCGATTCCAAGTTGGCAACCCTGTATCTCTTATACGAAGCGGAATTAAAAAATACGCCAGACGACATTTTTCTTGTTTTGATCTCAGGAATCACCTCCCGAATTTCGTTACATTAATTCAGTAACACCCTGTATATAAAATTCAATGTCAGGGTATTCGTGTGTTTGTTTGAACACCATACAAATATACACCCTTTGACGGATTCGAGCGAAATTTGAAACATTTATATTCCTTAGGGCCTAGAAGGATTAACTACAGCATTAAAAGGTTGATACCCCAACCCCCGCCGAAAGGGGGAACGGCAGTGTCGGTTCAATCAATTAATAGGCCATGATTGTCAGATATCTCCCTACAGGGTGAGCAACCCACACCACAATACAGTTTGCCGGGTTAACTACCTTCAAGTGGGCAAATATAAAAAAAAAACTTTCAATTCATTACCAACTCTTATCCTAATTTTTCAGTTCGATACCCCGCGGAGGTGAGGGTAAGGGGGCGAAAAACCTTTGGACTCTGCACTAACAGGCGAGCAAATCAGCTAGTATTTATATATTCTTATACGTGGAGATCTATACAGCTAATAGGCTAAGCAACGGAAAATATACTCAAACCGGGTTTAGCCGTTCTTCCAGCGAACTCCTCAATTCTTTATAGTACTGTTAATATAAAATTACATATGCGTTCCGAAGAAAGTTTCAAATATTTGTAATCGAGAAATAGATCGTTAAAAAAAGCTCTAATTGTTTCTAAATTTAAATTTCAAAAGTGGTCTTAAGCTCTTAATATGTCGGAGTAATGATCTCGCCTAGTTAGCACTTTTCCTGAGATCCTGTTGATAAAGTTAGGGGCTAACATCTCCTACTAAAGGTATCAGACTGGCATTAGCATTGTGAGACTGGGAAAAACATAGAAGAGAGTGGCCAGTGTGAGAGGGACTTGAACCCTCGCTCCCGCAGCCGGCACAGGGACGTCGAGAGAATTTGTAACTTTCATCGAATCGACGTCGTAGATCGAAATTTAGGACGTCAAAAATCGGCCATTTGTGTAAAAATGACGTCGGTGTTCGAAATTGTTGACGTACAATCGACGAAGGCGAAAAGACGTAGAAACAACATCATTGCAACTAAATTTCGAAAAAGTTCTTGACGAAAACACAACGTCTTTTTCCACGTACACATTTTTTACGTTAAAATTACGTAAATATGATTATATTTTGACGTTATTTTCACGCCTTATCGACGTCAATTTCAACGTCATGATAACGTTATTTTATCTTACTTTGGACGTTCTTTTTATGTTAATTTTACCTCCACTTTCCACGTAGATTCAACGTTAATATGAGCGAAATTTTTTCGTCATTTCGACCTCCAAAATTCAACGTCGACGTTTGTTGTCTTGATTACTTGTTACAAAAAATATGGTTATCCAAAGTATCAGAATAAATATCCTTGTACCGTTTTGGATCCAATTATTGAAGAGTACCTATGTTCATTACTAGAGACCGGATGTTTAGGCACTAAAACATGGAAAATAGGCAGGCAAATAGGCACTAATTGCCGTTGCACATAACAACCAGGTATTTTTTCAGGTGATCAACTGACAAATTATGTCTGCGATCAGACAACACATTTTGTAGGTAGATTTCGAAGAAAATATTCCTATTGAGATCGATACGATATGAAAGTATATATATATATATATATATATATATATATATATGTGTGTGTGTGTGTGTGTGTGTGTGTGTGTGTGTAGATATACTGTAGATATAGATATAGATATATAGATATATTTATATATTAACACGCTAGCGGCCATAATTTTGAAGATATTTGAACCAAATTTTTATATGTTGTTTCTAAGCTTAATAGCTCGGTTAAGTTAGTTAATGAGCAAAATCGGTCGCCATCTTGCACCCAAAATGGCCGCCGAACCCATTGTTGTATAGAATACACAGCCTAAACGGCTGCAGCTAGAAATATGAAATTTGGTAACACTATACATTATCATTTTTATGTTACTAAAATATTACATGATATATCCAAAGACGCCATCTTGGATCCAAAATGGCGGACCTATAAAAACATTTTCCACACCGTTTGAGCTAGAGATACGAAATTTGGCATAAAGGTGCATTATGACGAGTAGTTTAGGGAAATATAACAACATTTGGGAAAAGTCGCCATCTTGGATCCAAAATGACCGCCCAAAATCCCACTTTGCACACCGTTTGAGCTGGATAAATGAAATTTTACTTGAAGTTGTTCCATCACAAGTAGGTCACGACAATATAAGAAAACTTTCAAAAAGTCGTCAACTTGGATCCAGAATGGCCGCCCCAAAAACCCAATTTCCAAATCATTGAAGGTAGAGAAACGAAATTTTCTTTGAAGGTGTATGACCAAGAGTAGGTTACAATAAACGGGGCAAACCTTCCTTTTGGGGGCGCAGCCCCCGTGGGAGGGTGCAGATGGACTTGGTGGTGGTGTAGTGCTGCAGGGGGATTTTGGTTAAGATAAAGGAGGCGCATCCTCTCAAAACCATTAAAGTTGGGGGCGAACCCCCTACCGGGGTTGGGGACAGCGCTCCCAGCGAAATAAAGCGAATACATATATACACACGTCTTGTGGGGTATCGTTGAACAGCTCTTGATGAATAATCTACATATCAATAAAAAGTTTTCCGATAGCTCTCATATAAGGCGAGATTTGAATTTTTGAAAATAATAAAAAAAACTTCGAGATCTACCTCAGCCTGTAGGCCTACCGAAAGGGATTCTTAGAATAGAAAAAATCTTTCAACCTCCACGGATGTTACTGGAGCATGTTTAAAACATGCTAGAACATTTGGATTTAGGTCAATTTGTATGTTTTCACCTTTTAGAATTTGTTGGATTTCCCTTAATTTCTCCAAAACCTTATTAGCCGCAATGACTCGCTGGCATTTATCACGAACATCCTCATTTTTAGCACCTGGTACATCTCAAATTTGGTCAACTGCAGAATAGAAACGGTCCATAGAATGTATCAGCCTTTCATTTCTCTCTTCCGGACATTTTGTTGTGTCTGGTAAATTATAACAATAGGTGGTGATGCGCCCAACAGTCCTTGCGCACAACAGAACTATTCAAGAGACTTTGTGTTATGTGAATTGATGTTGTATCATCTTCAGGTAAGGAATTAACTAGTTCAGCGAATTTCTGAAAGTTAGCTGCGTAATACACAGCAGCAGATATCCAAGTATCCCATCTCGTTAGTACTGGCTGTTGAGGAAAAGGAAGTTCAGGGTCTGTTTTTTTCAAGAAAAGAACCCGGGATGGGGCTTTGAGGAATAAATTCTTGCAATTGGAAATTAGAGAGTCAACTTCGGGAAATGAAACACGAATTTCCTCTGCAACTCGATGGAGTTGCTGCTTTTTTCATATAAGGCGCGGCATATGTTACAAACAAAAGCACAACTTCAATATTTAACACCACCCGGCGAAAGCAAATTTAATGCGGAAGTGAACAACTGAGTAATCGCTGTACAATTGGTTTTCTCCAGTTGCTCACATACAAGAAGAAATATTTTTGGCTCTTGATAGTGCTCCATTGTACCAATTACAACGTTAGCAAGGAACCTTCCCATAGCATCGGTTGTTTCATCAATAGACACCCAATCTTTTCCCCCGAACTTCTTCCCGAATTATTTTAATGACACCCGTGTAACACCCTTCGACGTAATATTTACGCAGTGTTGACTCACTTGGTACCTGTTCATCTGTGTACTTCGACAAGAAACCCCGTAACGAGGCATTCTGTAATTTCCACAAAGGAATATCTGCCTCTATGAATGCGTTACACAAATCTGCAGAAACTGAGGCTGTCGAGGAGAAATAGCGTATGATGTAATTAGAGACGGGGTTTTACCTTGCGTGACTTTTGCTTCTCACTAGAAGGAGATTTGTGTTTACTAGTTTCTTGTCGTAATATTTTTTTCGTACAATTCACAGACTTTTCACATAACGTACAATACAACACCGATCCGTTGGTTGTAAACACACCGGACCCGAATTCCTTCACATAGTTGTACATTTTGTTCCTTAGAGAAGATACTTCCTTCGGCATTTCTGCGAGTTCGAAGCACAAGAACGCACACAAAATTCCACCACAAACCACGAGAGACCCAAAACTGGAATGCCCTTTGAACAACTTTCTCCAGATTAGGTGATGCTGTGGCCAGCCCGGGAAGTGGGAGGGGAAGGTTCCATTCCCGTCTATTCCCTGGCGACATTGTTTCAATAAATCTGGATGTCGCTTGACCTTGACCAGGACATTCTTTGCTTGCTGCTGTAAACTTGTATTTTTAATTTCTTGGAAGCACCGAAAATTCTTGCTGGAAAAGGAAAATTGTATGCAGTCTGTTTAGTCATGTCCGGATTTGAAAGAAAATGCCCAAAGTAGGCAATTTAAGGCATTTATAAAATAATATACGGGAACGAAATAGGCAAAATAGGCAAAATTAAATTGCCTTAAATTGAAGCTAACACATTTCCCCGCCAGCCTTCACAACGTTCATTTTTATCCTATGTCTAACAGGAAGAAATAGACATTTTGCCTAACATCCGGTCTCTAATCATTACACACACTGCCGTATAAGCAATTCGTTTTTGTGACTGCCAACGCTCAGCTTATACATACTCACAATGAAGTGCTGACACCATAATGTTGGTTAGAAAGACAAATAGTTTCGGATTATGCTTTCAACATTCTTCATATTATACTCTGTTCCTCAGGAGAAAAAAATATGGGCACAGTCCGAGGGCACAATGTCCAGAGACTACCGATGTACTAATTCCTTTCTGCTGTAAAAGTTCTGGTGGACAACTATGGATACATGACTTGGTCGTCCTCGTAGAGAAGAATTCACCTTCTGTCAACCATCGCGGATATTTTTGGTGCAAAATAATATAGATGCGCTGTAGTTCATCTGCCATATAGCCCAAACGTCAGACACTACCTGGCTTGGTCCAAGCCACTGGTCACTGATGTTATGGTATCGCATAAATACTTACATTTCGTTCCTAGTGATGATTCGCATCCAAAGCAGTATTCCGATCTTGAATGTGTATTCAAGAAATTTCGAAACATATTTTCGGACCTACTGATGCTCAGAGCTGGCGAAGTGTCGTTACAAATGACTTAATATGTCTGTAAGCAATGATGTAAGCCGTGTAGGCTCAGAAAATCATAATCGAAGTTGTACCTGACGAATGCATCTAAGCAAAGTTTATGTTTGACAAGCGCGGGTGAGAGGAATGCTTGTATCCTGTGTAATATCTCTTCCATAACAATGAAAGGCTTTTGTAGAGAATATCCTTTAAATTTCACCACTAAATTGCTCAAGCACATTCGTTGGGTATGACTTCAATTGTGATTTTATAAGACGACACTGCTTACGTCATTACCTGTCAAAATATTATGTAATTTGTCATGATGATTCGCTAAACTTTTAGCGCCTGTAGTTCCAAACTATGCATATTTCTTGAAAGGAACTTTTTTTGTTATTTTTATGCGAATAATGACGTCCCAAAATGTGTCGCATTGTTTCAATGACACATCTTAAAGATATTTGGTCGGGGAAGTAGAGTTCGGAGTTTTTACCGAAGGGGAGCACTATATGATAAAGGTTGAAAATCTAGGCTATACACGAGGTTAATAATTCAATTAAGATAGAACGATTTGATCTTGTTCTTATTAACCTTGGTTCTCGTGTTTATCTCCTTCTTCACTCCTCGAGATTTCGTGTTCATCTCCTTCTTCACCCCCTCAACTGGATAGTGGACACAAGTAGTACTTTCTGTACTGTTCGTCAGGTTGAAAGCGTCTCATCACTGGATTAATGCGCCAAACTAACACTTGATCTTGCACTATTTTCAACAGGTTTCACTTCCGTTGAAGGACGTTCGAAACCACTGCCTTCGCAGGGACGAAACAAACTATGTCTTCGATATTCCCTATTTGAAAGAGCTAAAAGTTAGTTCCAAACGGAACTCTCTCATTCTTTAACACCTAACCAAATCCGTTATATTCCAATCACACTACACATGTGTTGTTAGACTGCAAAAGCCGATAGGATTTATCCCAATTCATCCAACAGTTACAGATGGAAAAGAATATAAATGTAAGTTTTACAATTTTTCTTCCTGATAAAAGTACAAGAAAGGTGCAACAACTACTCGTAATGCGAGAGAGGGTAGGAACTAGGGTTGCTACCTTTTGATGGATGAATTACGGGACACTCGGCAGAAAATACAGCATAAGAGAAAATAATACGAGACAAATCGTAAATAACTTAAAATAAAAGTAGCTTGTTAGGTTCTGTACTACTATATAAATATACGCACAATTTAAAACCTCTATAATAATAAATTACAAACAGAAAACGTCTTACTTGCAAATGTTAACATCTTAAAAGCACTGGCGCGTGGAAAATAAATATTTAAATTTTCTAAACACAGTTAACGTTAGTATCTGAATTTTAAAAAATGACTGTGTTAATTCAACGCTTTTGAGTGTCCCTGGGCGACCGTCTTCAATAAACGCAACAACTGGTGTTGATTGCGATGATTCAACACAATAGATGTATTGTCAATGTTGATTCAACACAAGGAAGAGCGTCATGTTCCTACTATCACAGTGTTAAATCACCGAAAGCATACAACAAACGGTGTTGATTTAACACAAAATGTGTGGTCGCTCTGGGAAAAGTGGCTGAAAAGTACTGAATTGACAGTCATTTTTTGCAGTATGTTATCAACTAGAGCAAACACAAGGGCGTGAGTATTATATCTCCATCCCCAGGACTCATGTTGGGGTCTGGGGATGTGAACAGAATCTGCTCGCTAGTCTGCATGGTAAACAGCTGGAAAAGAGCCATTCCTATTTATTTGTTAAAATAATGATATGTTGAAAATATGTCTGTGAATTTACCACTGATAATACGGGACAACGACTGATAATACGGGACGCGTAGATTTTATCCAAAATACGGGACTTCCCGTATTATACGGGACAGATGGCAAACCTAGTACGAACATTCGTCCGCAGTTCCCAACTGAACTCAATTGTCTTGAGATTTGCGCACAGTATCTATCATTTAAGAGATTTCTCCTGTAAGTGATAATTCTCAACAACGAAGATTCGTACTATTTTGCACTATGGTGATAGCTTCCTTCCTGTAATGAAGACATTAGGAATGCTACTTTTGTATGCTCTCGTTCAATACAAAACCAGTGGAACTCCCATTCCGGACTGATTCACTTCCCTAACATGAGAAAGAAAAACGCACCAACTCTCGTACCCTACCCTATTCTAAAACTAATTGTATGGTCGGTAAGTATTAAATTTTCAATTACCACTATGGAATTACCACAGTAACGACCTCTACAAAAGACAAGAACTGCAATAAAAATTAATGGATCCATCTAAAGTTATGCCCGGAAAAAATCGAATTGAGATAGGTTTGCTATATTTCAAAAGTAAAAATCTGGGACGCTACCAATTTACGAAAATCTTTGAAATGTGCAAAATAATAATAATAATAATAATAAAAGTTAAACACATTAATTAACTTCTTTGCGTACATCGGGATGTAGATCTCGATTCCGCGGGGATGAATAGCAACCCTAAATTGAGAACATTTTTCTGGGTCCGGTAAATAGATATGGCAATAGGGTGGAAGGAGCATTTACTGTTTGGGCGGACGGATACATGACTCCTAGCCTGTGTAGTACGTCAATGTTTCTTCTACTTACACAATTTTTCACTACTCCCATATATTATGTTTCGTTTAAATTCATAAGGAGGAACATATCTTACGAAATACACCTTTCATAAGGTGTATGAAATACAGGTGTCGCCTTTGAAAAACACCTGAATGACTCTATTCGGATAGGAATACCAAGGGTTTGGTAGGCAAATATACACGAAAGGTTTTCTAAAAGAATATTATTAAATCAACAATATATCGTTCATTTGACTTACTTAATATGATGTTGAAGGGCAAAAGGTCCTATACTCGTCCAAAGCTGGAGTTGAAGCCGAACTTTCACATGATGTGTGCTCTGTGTCTCTGCAAAAGCGACTTTGTGTTTATCCTGAATTTACAGATACTTTAAGGATTATACCAGGATCGTGTTGCACAAACATCATGCAATGACTTATAAACATCTTGTGTTCGGGGTTCAGTGGGGTAAAGTAAGTAAACGGCGCGGTAGGATTTAGGGAAAAATGACTCTTCGTGCAAGACTTGTCCTTCCTAGAATAAGACGGATCCTTCCTAGAATCATCCTAGAAAAGCAAGACAACCGGGCAAAAATTGCTTCTGAAATCTTAGAAAAGGCTAAGAATAACCCCACGTTCGTGTTGAACATAATTTTTCAGCATAAAACATGCGTGTTATGAATAAAAACGAAGAGGCAAATTGTTGGGTGAAGAAGTTCAAGTTTCCCACCTTCCAACAAAGTTAAGGGATAACCACCAAAGATAAAACAATGCTGATATTATTCTTTATCGCCAGAAGATGAAAGTCACACTATGATCAAGTGCCGGCGCCGTAGACCTGGTTTTTAGGCCTCTGGCCAATGATTTATGTTGTATGATAGTGCAAGACCACAAACAGCTCTGTCTGTTCAGGAATGTCTGTACTAAACATAACATTACGGCACTCCCACATTCTTCGTAGTCGTTATCTGTCACGATGCGATTTCTTTCTGTCACAATGCAATTTCTGTTCCCGGCTGAGAAGCTTACTAGAAAAAAGACAATATGGAGACTAATATTAGAGGTACGATGACTATATTTTCTTAGTCAATATTCGGGACAGATCTTGACAGAATCTAATACCCTTTATTTGCGGGTGGTTTGATGGTTAACCAAGAAAAACTTTTGTTCAGGCCATAAATAGCTTCAAAGTTTTATTAGAAACTAACTGTACTTTGAAAACTATAGTACTAACTTCTGAACTTGAAAATTTCCTACCCTACTGGTGTTCAACCGTCATAATAACTTACTTACGATACAAATACTATGATTAATTATAACTAAGATAGTATAAACTACCGGATTATCGCATAAGTAATGTCGTATGTGCGATGACCGCTGCAATGACGCCATCTGACGAGCGAATAGTGAAGTAGACGGCAGCGGCACGTGCCATAGCTGTCATACAGGGCACTTGATTATGTGCAGCAGTGCTTAGAAGAACGGTGTACTCCACGTTTTGAAAGTATGGCTTGTATTTGATTACGGCAGTGTCGGAGGACCACTTACGGCATATTATGCTGTATGAATTTCACCAGGAATATCCAGCCAGCGCAGCTGTACGAAACATCAATGGCGTATATAGTCAGCGTGCTGTGGATGACGAAAGTGCCAGAGTTGGTTCCAGAGGTTTCGGTCTGGGGACACCAGCCTCACGGATAAGCAACGATGGAGGCAAATCCAATGCAAACTGTTGAAAAACTAGTCAGCAAACTCCATGTCACCCATTCAACCGTTCATCGTCATCTTCAAAACCTTGAGTACGCGTCGAAACTCGGAAAATGGGCACCTCATGCGTTAACGCCTCAACAGAAGGAGCAATGACTTGAATGTCTCTGGCTGCTTCCAAAAACCTTCAGAAACCTTCGCAGCAGTGAATCAATCAGTGGCGGATTGACGCACAGGCACAGTAAGCACGTGCCTTGGGGCGCCAGCGGTGAAGGGGCACCCAAGAAAAATATATTTAAAAAATCAGTTGTCGAGAATATTACAAGAATCAGTTATAGGCTTCTTGTATAATTTTAGAATGAAGTACTAATCTAATATTGCACTTGCACTTTATTCTTCAAAAGAGTTGTGCAGTTTAGATGGCAATAAGCATCCCGGTTTTATTTGCTGAAGCATGAAGCGCCCACCTGTGTATGCACATCGTATTAACTTCCTCTCTATCACTAGCACAGGGTTTCTCAATGTGGGAGTAGCGACCCCCAGGAGATTACAGGTTGTATGCAAGGTGGTCGCGAGGTTTGCGTGTGATGGTGTATCAAATAACCTCTTGAAGGCTTCTTGTTATAAACAAGAAAAGTACTTTTGGGGTCGCGGCATGAAAAAGGTTGAGAAACGCTGCTCGAGCAGATTAAAAGCTAAAGAGGGAGTGTTGTCGACTTGGAATTATTTAAAGGATGGCAGATGACAGCACTGCACACTGGTGTGTTGCTGACGCTTGTCGTGACACTATTTTGTTTCTTGCTTTACTACAGAACCTATATAACTTGTTCTCAGCCTCAGACAGAAGGTGGGCGATTCTACTAACACATTTGAAACCATGATCAACTGTTCTGAAAAGCTTATCAGCAACTCGTTGCTCAGCAATTGCAGTTGCGTGTAAATCACTGTCCACAAGCTACAGTGAGATGTGCAGCTTTGGAGGAAATTGCAAGTGACAACAATGAAAAACCAAAAACTCGCAGTGATGCTGATGATTACTGGCGAAAAATACAACAGTTAGGACTGCTTTCCTTGGAAGCTTGCGTTGCTTGCGATTAGAGTGAGTAGCCAATTGAAGCACCTGTTTCATTACGTAATACGAGTTTCAATTGGCTACTCACCCAAATCGCAAGCAACGCAAGCTTTCATGAAAATCAGCCCTTAGAGTCTGCATTGAAATGGAGCGATCTGAGCAAAGGCGGGCAAAGATCATGGAGCGATCTGATGCAGCCAATAAAAAACTGCAAGCAACATTTATGTGAGTGAAACAACAGAAATAATGCAGGGTTGGAAGCATATTTGCAAATTATTCGTATGGAATTCTATGCATACGAAGAGGAAGCAAAGAACATAAGTGGATGCGAGGAATATCTGCATGACAAGGGACGGAGGAAAAGTAGGAAAGCTGCCACCGTTGAAAAAAAGGCAGGAATTCACGTGTTTATAGGAAGAGAACGATTCCGTGTGGAGACATTAACGCAGTTGTGGATTCACTCATCTCTGAATTGTGCAGAAGAAAAAAGCATACAACCAGATAAGCGAAAAAATTTTTTCCCTCGCAGAACTGGACAGTGTGGACTGTGAAACCATCCGAGCAATCCATTACCAGGATGACTTAAATGGCAGTTTGTCGGATGAATGTGTTCATTTCAAAGCGTGCGGTGTAGTCATAAAAACTGCATCTGAAATTTTGAAATATATTCGGACAAAGAAATTGGAAACCATTTTTCTCAATTTGGCTTCGAATATTTGTATCGGCGCCAACTTCAAACTGTTCAGGGGAAAGATCTTTTCCCGTATTAAAACGTGTTAAGAATTACTTGTTGTCCAAAATGCGTCATGAAAAACTTTCAGCTTTTCGTAAAATGAGTAGAAAGCGAACTGCTAAGAAAGAAAGATTTTGAACCAGTTGTTAGTTTATTTGCAAACGCTAAAGCCAGAAAGAAGTGTTTTTCTCTGTAATAAATATCTTGCTATTTCCAGTAACTGTTGATACTTAAAGATAGCAAGATAAGATAAAATTAATTGTAAGGGCGGTAACAGCACTATGGCTTACGCCCGTCCCGCTAAAGATAGCAAAGGTAGCGTTACCGTCCAAATTATAACATATAAAGATGTAGCCTATAAACACTATCAAAACGTCATAAATGTTTGTTTTACGTAATGCGATGAACGGACTTTTTATATACCGGTATATACTGTACATATTTTAAACATGGCTTGTGTTTCATGAAAACTGCGTAGGTGTGTGTTGGGGGGAGGGCTTACATGGACTTACGTGGAGTACCTATGGGCGCCAGAAACCTTAATCCGCCCCTGGTAACAGTAGCGGATATGACTACTTTGAAGGGAACATGGACCATTGGTTGTTTAGGTGAATATTTTACCTTTTTACAGTGTCAGTCTTGGAACGGATATATGACAAAAAACATTCACATTCCTAACTGAAAGTGAAAGGAGACTCCTTTAATTAAAAGCTGACAACAACAGTCAACAGGGTTACATCCAATTTAAGTATTCACGCCAGGAATTCGTCCAGGATTTTGAATTTGGGGTGTGTGTGTAAAATTAATATTGGGAGGGTGAAAGCTGCAGTTTTGCACGGTTTATGTCGATTTTTGACCACAAACATTTAAATTTGGAGGGAGCTTTCGAGAATTTGGGGAAATCTGGCGGAATCACTGATTCAAACAGTATTATATATGTATAATAGGAACAAAACATGTTGAAGGAAAAATATTGATTACAGTATTGTTTTTTTACTGTTACAGGTATTTACAATTTCCATATAACTTCAGGTTACCTGTATTCTTTAATACTGAATCTAATAATTTACAGCCTGTTTAAAGACCGCAAATACAGAAGAAACCAGACAGGGAACTGTCCTCATGGATGTCCTAATAGATATTACTTAATTGGGGGGCCTAGATGCAAATGAATGTAAGTAGCATTATTATTATTTAAAATCGAGTTATACATATCTTGTAATATTTTGTCACATATATTTTCTGTCATATATAAAAATTAAATTCGATTTTTTTTAAATTAACACTTGCATCTCTTTGCTTCTAAGCACCTCAGCTTATATTAATAAACTTATGTTAAATTAAAATAATAACGATAAATTTGTATACATGATACTTACAATATTCGAGAACATTACGTAAATCATTTCAAACGTTCCCTGGAAATTTGATTTATTGATTTCATTGTTGTAATCTACTCCAAACTTGTTAACAAAGTTTTAAATAAATGGATACATTATTGGTGTAATTACACTGAGGTAAGTGTAATTGAGGAGAACAAGAAAAGAACAAGTACTACATAATGAATGCTAACTGCTAAGAAAGTTGCAATCCGAAAACTCAAATGATCCAGAAGGTTTTAAAAATATTTAATATCTGGTGTAGTAAAAGGTAATCCATTATTTTGCCAATAGATGGCTTCAGTGATCTGTATCTCGCGTTGTATAAGTCCGATCGGGTTCAACGAGATGGCGATCAAACGATGAGATTGGGTATTACAAACACTCTTCAGATAGTTGTGATGCGTTGACCCAGTGTTGTGTGAGCGCGCGTCAATATGGACACTAGCAAAGAGAAAATACGCTATATTTTAGTTTTTCTTCGATAAAGGCGAAAACGCAAGCCAGGCGGCTGCAAATGTGAATAGTGTTTATGGTCCTGATACCGTAACAGCCAATCACGCGCAATTTTGGTTTCGTCGATTCCCTGCCGGTAATTTTGACGTCAGAGATGTACCACGCACTGGAAGGCCAAGTGTCGAACATGTCGATAAAATCATGGACATTGTCGCGTCCGACCGTCATGTAAGCACTGTTTTGATTGCCCAAGAGCTAGACATTGCACAAAAAACGTGTGGAACCGTTTGCATAAGGCTGGATACACAAAGAAGCTTCATGTATGGGTGCCACACGAGTTAACGCAAATATACCTCATGGACAGAATTTCCATCTGCGAATCGCTGCTGAATCGCAACAAAAGCGACCCATTTCTGAAGCGGTTGGTGACTGGTGATGAAAAGCGGATCACTTACGAAAACGTCACGTGAAAACGGTCGTGGTCGAAGCGCGGTGCGCCGGCGCAAACGGTGCCCAAGCCAGGATTGACGGCCAGGAAGGTTTTGCTGTGTGTTTGGTGGGATTGGCAGGGAATTATCTACTATGAGCTGCTCCCCTAAGGCCAAACCCTTAACTCGGAACTATACTGTCAACAATTGGACCGTCTGAAGGCAGGAATCGCCCAGAAGCGCCCAGCTTTGGCCAATAGGAGAGGCATTCTGTTCCACCAGGACAATGCCAGGCCACACACATCGATAGTGACTCGCCAGAAGCTCCGGGAGCTTGGTTGGGAGGTTCTTATGCATCCACCTTATAGTCCGGACCTGGAACCGAGTGATTATCATCTGTTCCTGTCCATGGCGAACACGTTTGCTGGTGAAAATTTCGCTTCAAGAGAGGCTTGTGAAAATCGACAGTCTCAATTCTTTGCCAATAGGGACAAGGGCTTCTACGAGAGAGGCTTCATGATATTACCTTCCAAATGGCAACATGTTATCGAACAAAACGGCGTATATGTGACCTAAATCGGATCATTCTAACTATGGTAAGTCAAGCCTTCAATGTAATGCAAAAATAATGGATTACTTTTTACTACACCAGATATATGAGAGCAAATGAGAGAAGAGTTAACTTTAAAATTCGTTCCACGAGAAATCACCTTTTTCCCTGTAGATGAACTCCTCCTCTATTATGTTATTTAAGGATCCTCCTTCTACATGATTAATGTGTTATTGCTAAACGTAATACGTATGAACTGCTTTGACTTTGCAGTCGAAATGAAAAGCATCTTAAAAACAGTTATCAAATTCAGCTTCTATTTCCGGTCTTAAATCTAACGCCGTATCTTCAATCAGCAGTAGACCTTAGCAACTTCCATTCGTTTAAAAGCCCTGGGAGCATACCACAGCGCCTACGATACTAAACTGAACACTGAACAGTATAAATCAAATCGTTTATCAATTTTCACGGTACCTTGGTCCTAGAACACCCTTTTTGTCTCCCTTAATACTAGGGTTACCATAATATTTACGGACTAAATACGGACAAATTGGCTTACTTGAATAGAGTGAAATTCCGAACAATTAATTGGAACACGAACATAAAATACACACTTAATACTAATTGTTCACATTTGAATCTTCTCTATTACCAAGTCCGGTGAATATTCTGGTCATTATGTTTCAATACATTTCTACTTCGAAAACATTGCTTGGAGATAACGAACACTGTAGGAACATTGTTACATAATAACAAATATACTAGGTGGTACTACAGTTAAATGCTGTCTGTAGGAACAATTTGCATTTTTGTGCAACGTAAAGTTTTTATGGTGTGATATGTATTTGTAGAAATGTATGTGTTTAAAATACATAATTAACAGTCAACAACTGAGTAAGTAGTGGAGTCGAAATAAGGCAAAAAAAAAAAAAAAAAAAACACACACAAGAAAACATATGAACCTCGAACTAATTCCCACAGAAATGACTTTTGGTTTAAAATGAAGTTAAAACATTTATATTTAACATATTAAAAATATACATCCATATGGTCGTGATAAATATGTTTTTCAGGCGCTATTTTCCAAACATGGCGGCCAAATTTTGAACGAACACAAAACAAATTATACAATGCATGAAATTACATCGAAATTTTACGTTAAACACGAATATGGTAATGTTTTTTTTAAAGAGTATTCTTTTAAAGTATTTTGATGCTAAAAAGGAGATATTCAATAATGGTGGTTTACCCATGACAAGAAAATTTTCATGAACAAATATAATAGTTAATTACTATTCTATCTATAAATAACTCTAAGAAGTAACATTTTAATCCCATAAAAATAACTTGTTTACAATGATTTTTTTACAAAATCTTATCTTTGTATAAAGTTAAAATTGCAAAGCACAGGCAATGTGTAAAACCCTAAATATCATCTTCATCCTCTTCATCTTTATCTCCACAGTTTGTGCAGTCTTTTCCAGAACAGTTTTTACAAAATACCCCACCTCACTTCGTACCGTAGGTTAGTAAAATGTGGAGCGCTACTTCCACATCCCTCATGCACCCTTCACGGCGCGTGCGTATTGCACAGGGGATAGCTTTACCATTTTTTTTACTGTAAAGCAGAGTTCATATCCGCGGCATGTGCATTTCATATTGAAACATGGTTCATCAGTTGTAGGTTTGCAAATACAAGGAATAATATTCAATAATTTATCTGACGCAGGGCTCATATCTGTCAAAACCGGGTGAATTTCTCCATTAATCTTCTGCCATCCCCACTGAGTAGGGTCAGGAGCCGTACTGGCAAGATTTTTCCAAATGATACACTCTAAAATGATGGAACTTCGCAGCATTTTGAGTTGGAGGCAAACGGGATATGACAAATTCTTTCTTTGTGGAAACTATTTTCCTCGTGTAATATTCATAACAAATCATATTCAGCGTGCATGTGTTTGTATTGGCGCCATAGAGCGATACAAGAGCTTTGCATCCAATGTCTATTAAATCTTCACAATGCATTTTTTCTCCAAATATGGAGGCCCATTTGTATAACGTTTTAGATGCCATGAAATGTTTCAAAATTGAAGACTTACTTTTTCCAAATAAGACACTAATAGTATCACACCATGTTAACGCGTGAACAAAAAAGGGAGTTTTACAAATATCTTTTCCAATTGATTCTTGTATGACTTGAATATCACGTACTTTATTGCGTTGTGTTTCAGACCGCATTGAAATGTTCTTAGAAGGATGGCATAGCAGCAAAATTAAGATATCGGTATGATCTGCCACTACAATGACACGTTGTTTCTGTGCAAGGTTTAAAGCTGTTTGAACAATTACAGTGTCTGCATCGGCTTTGGCATGATTTATACATTTCTCGACAGTAATTTCCAAGCATATTGATGAAGCGTTGGTTATTTTCGGCGTTAGAAAGAAACGTTTCTTTCTTGATAACCACGGGCGATTGCTCATCAAATATTATTGCAACAGATGACTGCTTCACACATAATCGGTGCTCCATATCTTTTGTACTATCCATAGAAATATGTTCACTCTTCGGTACTGTTTCTGGACATAAGATTCATACTGTCCTATTACATCCCCAAATAATCCCCACTGCGACCACGATAATTGATGAATTAATGCACCATCATCAAGAACGTATTAAGTGGGTTCATATTTGCTAACCTGTTGCGTTTCATTAATGGTGATGCTATCTACTGTCCTTGCTAAAGAGGATTTATCAGTTTTTCTCTTTTGCTGTGTATTGTGGTCAAATAATGTAGTTGGTAAGTTGGCTAGCTCATACTTGAAGTATTATTACCTTGCATCTTCGGGCAGAGTAACCAAGGAGACACAAACGAACATTCTTTGTGTCAGAAGACGTACATCAATATGGTGGGTTTCGTTATCAATGACAATCCCCTTTTTCAATACCTTCATGGTAACTACTTTGTCTGATTTCAGCAAAGTGACATTTTGAAATGTTTACCAGTAAGCTTGTCTTTCATATTTCTTCCAATAGAGTCAGCCTTTTCTGCGGTAACTTTGTTCTCACTATCTTTACATTGAAAATATTCCATAGACCACTCTACCCAGTACTGAATGGATTATGGGATATTAAAAACTGCAGTCTCTTCTTCATGTCTTGGAAGTCCCTTCCCATCCTGGCATCGGATAAGTCAGTATGTTGCGTGCTACCGTTACGATAAACTCTGGTAAGTAAACTCATAGCATAAGTTATTTCACAGCATCTTGAATGGCTCAAAATCCATATAGCTCGCTGGCTTTCAGTCATGATTCCTTGATGTGTAATACCCAGTGTTGGGTAGTACCTAGGTACAAAACACGTACATAAAGCATGTACCTAGGTACATTTCAGTTGCAGTACCTAGTACCTGTAACTAGGTGCTTTTTGCTGTACCTAGTACCTGAATCTTAGGTACTTTTCTTAGGTACTTCAGCTAATCATCGAGCAAGAAATTTTTCAGTGATAGAGTTGATAAAAAGTGTCTTATATTAGGCTGATAACACTCATATTGAAGGAATCTTGGAACTAATTGCCTCACTTAATCCAAAAAGAAACAACTCATTCATGTCAAAATATGCTTAATTTATCAGCATAAAACTTGGATTTTTTTACTCCATTGCTGGCGATTTCTCTTAACTTTTAAAGTAAAACCTTTTCCAAAAGTTCTGAAGGAAAAAAATAGTAGCAAAAACCTGTATCGGCAGGGAACGTGAAATGAATGCAGGTAGAGCCATATTTAAATCAAACATATAAGGTTAGTTTTTACTTTAGAACATTGTTTAAATGCTTAGTACAACATAGATTCTCCTGCTTCGTTTATTTTTATTATAATTATTAACTGAAGGACAGATCTTGATGCACTGCAGCAAAACTAGCTGTTTATTGGACGTTTGATGTAATGTTTCTTTTGTAACCCTTTTAGGAATGAAGTACACTTTGTGGATCACAAGAGCTTCACAAAAGTATTTGAACAATAAAATAGAATTTAACGGATGCTCTATTTCCATCAGAATTATTAATTTTAGTTCTATGTATTGATAGAAAACAGACATCTTAGATTTGAAATAAGGAGTTCAGAATTCCACGTCTTACCTATGTGTATTAGGCATGTCCCTTTATACAACTACGGATGTTTTCTCTCGCCTATTAGAAAAGAGATTCCTAATAATTATCTGCCATCTTTATTACATAGTATACAGCAGTAAGTGCGAGCTCCGCTTTCGTTACAACAGATGGTATTAGGAACTAGAACTAAATGTACTACAGCAAAAGGTTATCGTTGAAACCCCATACATTCATTTGATATATCAACAACCATCCCGAAAATCGCAACATCCATTTCTAAATATTACGATCAAATTACTGCGTTATCTAATTTCACTCTCAAAAGTAATGTATTCATCTGAAGCGCTAAGAAACTCTAGTTTTAAATGTACTATTTATAAAAATAGAGAGCATTCTTTTGAGTTTCAAACAGAAAGAATGGTGGATTCTTACAAACTCAAGAACATAGTCTCATTATTTCTATCTTATATACAAAACATTAAGGATAATGAAAGAAACCTAATTATTCTCAGTAAGTTGATAAAACGTACGAAAAAAACAAAAGTTATGATACACTGGAAACTGTATACAGGGTGGTAATATAATGCACCGACAAACTTGAAGAGTAACAGTACATAAAAAATAAGGAAAAAAATAACTTTACTTTTTAGACATACTTTTCTTAAACAATTCGTAGTAAAAAGTAGAAAATAATTTTGTTTATGCATGAATAAAACGAAAAGTATGGCACTCGCTAATTAAATAATTTATAAAGTGGGAGCTGGACTTTTGCCCCCGATCACTCTACAGTAACAAAACGAGCTAAGTAATAGTTTTATTGTAGGCAAAACCAAGGCGCCCCCGTATAAATTAAAATATCTTATAACGTATCCAAAAGAAAGAGTTAATATCATAGGTACAAATGGAGGTTACTAAGTGAATGTCGAGGCCTGCCAGTTTCAGAGTGAAAGTCACAGATTTACCCACCAGTCCATGATTATTCCAATGGTGAATGGCTTATCTCTGTCGAACTTGTGGCTACTAAAATTTCGTTCTATTTTAAGGAGAATACTAAGCTATTGAAAAGGACCCCAGTTTTAGAGTCACATTCATTGTTTTTCTCACCGTTGCAGAACATGGCGATTCCAACGGTGTATACATCATCTCTGTCGGACTTGTAGTTTTTTAGATCTAGGAGGGGCACAAATGGAGAATACCAAGCGACTAGAAAGGACCTACCAATTCTAGGGTCAAAATTGTAGGTTATTCCATTGTTTCAGACCATTATGAATCCGATGATATATGGCTCATCTCTGTCACATTCATAGTTTCCTCATCGTTTCTGATCATAACGAATCCAACGGTACCAAAAATACGCGAAAGCCTTTGAGGTACATCGCTTTGAGTCAAAATATGTTGGTTTGGTTGAAATATTCCCATAAGCACCGAAGATATAGGAAAAAGTCCATTTTTTTCAGATGGCGGCCGAAGGTACCAAAAATAAATGAAAAACATTGAGTTACATTGCTTTGAGTCGAAATATGTTGGTTTGGTTGAAATTGTGCAATAAACACCGACGACATAAGGAAAAATATTTTTGAGAAGTATTATTCCAAAGCATATCATAACGTAGCCACGTCACGCGACTCCCACGCGCTTTTTTTAAACTTTAGGAATGCTATTGGCACGTAACATTATGGAGGACATTAGAAAAAAAAATCATTTTAAAATAGGGTGGCAGCGCTGACAACTGGGTGCTTCGGTACAGGAAACAACCACAGTAGGTTTCAATTGTGTTGAATATGTATACTCAAAGCTTGGTGCGGATATGTCGAACTGAATAGAAGTTTTAAATATTTAACTTTTAAGATTGGCAACACTGTCAACTGTGTGACCTGAAGTACCTCTATGACGCATCCCAGTACGTAAATACAAAGTTTGGACTTAATACATTCAACGATATGGAAGCAATTT
>JAGDQP010031410.1:0-21952 GCA_022664845.1 Lepisma saccharinum
AGAGTAACTACTAGCCTGAAACGATTTGGCGTTTGACTGGTTGCAGAACACTTAAGAATTTGAGTAACAAACCATTAGCTTGAGAAAAAAGTATACGAACGCCGAAATAACTCGAGAAAAATAATTTTAAAAAAATTTAAAGACATACTTTTTCTTAAACTAAAAAGTAAAAAATAATTTTGTTTATGCATGACCAAAAATAGAAGCATAGGTCGCGCCAATTCAAGAATTTATAAAATGAATGAATTATAGAGAGTGGCTCATGCTTTTGTTTTTAGTCATGCATAAACAAAATTATTATTATTGTTATTATTATTACTTTTTAGTACGAATTGTTTAAGAAAAGTGTCTTTAGAAAGTTTCTATTATTATTATTTAGGAGAAACTATCTTCAGTTGACTCTGCTAGAAATGTTTGCTTTGTTTTCTTCTTTGGTTGAGTCTGAGAAGTTAACAACATAAGCTTCCTCCCACTCAATCCTGATTGTAACTTTCTTTCTTTCCCTGTCCTCGTCTGCCCTTTTCGCAGGTCCCGCCTTTCCCATCCATCACTTCCTGTCTCTATCTTCTTCGCATTCTGGTACACAGATCAACTTGACACTCCTTCACCAGATGTCACCACTTTCGCTATATAAGATCGCAGCCTCCTGTGCCCAGGTTTCTCAAAAGAGGAGAGAGTGGAAATGGATGCTGTTACAAAAAATGGAGGGAGGGGGGAGAGGAGAATAACAAGAAACGAGGGACTAATCTTTCTCAATTCGATGTGTCTCTGATCTATTCGGAGACCCGAAAGCGTCCTTTTGGGCTCAGTTAGTGCTATTTGAACACAATTTTTGTTTCTTGTTTTAACCATTAGCTTTCTTCAAGTTTCCGAACTGCCTCTATTATTTATGCACTGAAACAAATGTCAAGATAACGGTTGTTGACTTGTTTGCTGTAACTCTAATGTTATTTTTCCTAGTTGTCGTACTTGGGTCTTGTGGCAATGTTAGTGCGGATTGAATATCATTTGTATATAAAGTAGAATATGCATAATACATACGTTCATATGATCATATACAAACATGTATACAAAGATACGTACATATACAGTAGCGTGTGTTGGCACAGAAATCGCTTAAACTCGGTTTTTTTTTAACTTCGTGAAAATTTTCATCCCCTATTTTTCTTGAACACCCATTTCTAGAAGTCTGACCTCAGTCACTGTTTATCTTTAATATAATCTGTTACGTTCTGAAAATCTTTCCTGTTACATAGAACAGGATGAATAATTTTGCTAATCAAGTGAAGGACATTCGTGGTTTCCTGAGAAGATCTATTTTCCATTCATTGAGTAACATGGATCTCGATACGGGAGACGGATCTACTACCTCTAGTGACCCGAAATTGAAGCCAGCGCAATCCATGATCACCTGGAAAGTGAAATTGATTAAATAGACAACTGAACATCACGTTCCGCACAATACCTTATTTAAAATATTCCAATCTTCCTCCTTTCTTCCTTAGCTAGATCTTCATCCATTCTTTGCTTCCACACACCCAGACATAAGCCAACCAATAAGATGCAAGTAAATCCCAATTCACCAGACAACATTAATCGAAAACCAGTATCAAGTTGACCCAGCTTAATTGTATTGGGCCAGTCGATCCATCTCCGGTATATAAATCCATGATTGAGTAAGATATAACGAACACACGTATTATGGGCTTTCTAGACCGAGTGGCCGTCACGTCTTTATTCACGTGACTACTCAGTTTGCCTCACGACGCTGGGCAGATGCCGAAAAGTGGAACTCCAGTCGGGAATTGAACCCGGGACCACGCGGACATGAGTCCAACGCTCTAACCACTATGCTACGGAGCCCCAAATAATAATAATAATAATAATAATAATAATAAGAAGAAGAAGAAGAAGAAGAAGAAGAAGAAGAAGAAGAAGAAATATTTAAGAAAATTGTTCCTTAAAGTTTCAAGCACGTGATCTGGTAGACTTCTTTCCCGCAACCAAAGAGGTTTTTGTTTGGCTTCGTAAGGAAGACCTTCAAATAACCATAGCATCGCTATTTTAGGCTCCTGCGGCAGCTTTATGAGTGTTGACATACAAACACACACACACACACGTACGGAAACAGAGGGAGGGGAAAAGTGTGAACAAATTGTACCGAAGAGAGAAATTTTTTGTAACTTAAGGTGTTCAACGTCGCACTTTTGGAACTTATAGAATATATACAAGTAAAACATTAAAAAAAAAAAAAAAAAAAAAATAGAACTCATTTCCAGAATACTTCAAAAGCATTCTTTTGACATTTACGTCACTCAACCAAGAGCCTGTTTACCTTTAGACATTCAGAGCAGACACGAGTGTGGTTTGCACTTTACTACGCACAGTTGAATAGTTAACCGTCCCCAGAGGAACCAAAATGTCAGCAATGAGACAAGAAATTTCTTCTTTCATGATATTCACTGACTTTTATGAATTGACTTCTGCATGTCATACTTGACTAGAACAGTAATGTTTGTTTATCTGTTGATGATGTTGCCTGTTCTGTAGGTAGACAAATCCTGACCTGAAGGTCCCTGGGCAAGGTGAAGCGATGGTGGTTTGTCTTTGTCTTTCATTGACTTTGTGGTCATTGTCTTTCATCGGATGAAGATGACGTCTTCAGGACGAGACCTACAGTGTAACGGTACCACTTGTATCCCCAACGGGAATGGAACCCTGCCCTCTTGATTACAAAGCAGCGAGTTTACCACTCACTTCCCAAGAAGGTGCCATTTTATTTTAGTGCATCGTTTAAGATTTATGATGAAGTATTTGTGAGGAGACAATTTTGGTCTCCAAGTTGCAAACCCTGCATCTCAAAAACGAAGCGGAATTCGACCCATGTTTATATGAAATTATATTCTAGTTTCTATGTCAGGAATCACCTCTCAAAGTTTGTCACCATTTTTACTTTACACCCTGTATATTCTTTAAGTACATAAAGTTCAATGCTTCATAATTACGTATTACTCAAATAATGCTTATTGTCCAATATCATGTATACTAAATATTCTTTATTATTTTAACCTAGATCTTTGAAATAAAATATATCTTAAGAATCGTTATATTAAAATAAGAATAAAAATAATAACGTTTATTAAAATAAATGTAGTGTTTGTCGTCAAGAAGTGGACGTTACATTTACGTCCTATCAACGAAATCAAATTTTCATTAGGATATAGATTGAAATTCAACGTGTTTTCAACATGCAAAAGAGAACACAAAATAATAATTAATGGCATTCAATTAGCTTTTAATTATAAATTGTATGTCATTAAATTAGACAGAATCCCGTGAAACTAAATCTAGTTGAAAATAACACTTGAATCCACGTCGTAATAACATTTTATGAACGATAACAAGTCTTTATGATTTATAATTAAACATGCGTTTTCAACCGAAAACGGCTAATGAAGGAAATTAACTAAGAATCAACGTTCAAAACACGTTCATGTGCTACTGGGGTTGTGTTCTGTGGAATTTCCAATGTCTCAACTCATCTAGTGTTCAATAGAGCAATAACATACAGTAGAGCATCCATTGCACTTTATGTCTGAGTTGGTTGTCTCACATTAAGGATAATGTAAAGCAACGATCTCCAACAAAAGATGGCAGCACTACTTCCATATATGTCTAATGTATTTTCACTGTTACACGAAATTTCATTGCTGCTCCTACCAATTCAAGCCTAGAGAGTTCTAACTTTCAGGGAAGAAAGTTCATAACCAATTCAAGAGCATGATCGATGCAGATTTTAATTTTCTTTTTTCTTCATTGTTGAAAGAACTTCGTTGTTATAGGTTTCGATATTCACAACAACAATGAAGAGATTTCAACAATGAAGGAAAACGAAAATTAAAAATCAATCATGCTCTTAAATTGGTTATGAACTTTCTGCCCTGAAAGTTTGAACTCTCTAGGCTTCAATTTATAGGAGCAGCAAGGAAATTTCGTACAACGATAAGAATAAATTAGACATATACGGAGACTATTCTTAAGTAATGGAAGGTAAGTCACCTGTAATTTCGATTTGATGGCTTCTCTTTTTAACTTTAGATTAACAAGCGACATTTTCGCAAGTTCTCGAAGAAAGGAAACTTCTAAAATGCGTTGTGGTGACCCACCGTTCGCGTTCTTTGTCACCACATCTGCAGAATAGCTTCAGCCCCAGATAAGAATCCAATCTCTGTTTACCTTGTGATCCATCCCAATTGAAAAGTTCTCTTGTATAACAAATAATAACCACTGTCGCAACAGGAGGCCTTGAACCTGCCCCAACGCCATCTGTCCGTGTTTGGTGGAACTACGTCCACCTGAGTAACGGCTGTGTGGTCAGTACTGCTTGTACCTAACCACGAACAGGCGTATCAGGGGTTTTCTAGACCGAGTGTGGCCGTTACGTCTTTATTCACGTGACTCCCCAATTTGCCTCACGACGCTGGGTGGACGCCGAAAAGTGGGACTCTATTGAACCCGGGACCACGCGGACACGAGTCTAACGCTCTAACCACTAGGCTGTGGAGCCCCAAAAGTTCTCTTGAGAGAGAAAAAAAACGCTGGAATGCGTAAACTAAGAATAGGAAGGAACTGTATTCAGCCTCTGCGAAATGTTAGAACACGACCGAAACGTGTTAACAGTAAACTTCAGAACTCAGTGGATTCTTTACATTTTCCCGTTTTTTTCACAAAAAAATAAAGTTGTACAATAAAACTGTTTTCTCATGGAATACTTCTGTCAATAGCGTGAACAACAAATCATTTACTTTCTCTTGAAACTAAAAAGAAAAGAATACTGAAAACATGGACCCATACTTACGGTATACCTTGAAAAAAAAGTGAAGAATCTTAAAAGAAAGGGCTTCCTCTTTGATGCAGCACAGGGTTGAAAATTTTTCAGTAAAATTATCGTATTTTCTGTTCACAAGTATTGCATGAATTTGAAACTACGTAAAGTAAGATAGAACTAAAAGCTTGCAGTCCAGAACTCCAGGATTTGAATATTGACACCAATTCTATTTCTCTTTTACCTTATATTCCTTCATATTAAATATTGAGATTTTAAAACTACTTCCACGACAAAACCTTTGGTACACAAATTCAACATTAGATCGGTCAAATAACTCATAACCGCTATACAATAAAATTCACAAATTCACAGATCCTGTACTTAATAAAAACCACACATCGCTACTAGAAGGTCTTTTAAACAGAGATCCAAGTTGTGATCAAAGTAAAGGATGGAACTACCCTATATTAATGTCCAATAGCAACATTAGAGACTTTGTCCAAGGGAAATTTGACTAGAGTTTATGGTGTGTGTCCGCATACGGTTTGACCAATATATGGATAAAGTAACTGTTAAAATGTTTACAGGTTATATTCGTTTATGTGTATATGTTTATTAGAAATTACCATACTTATCGTTCAGATATCAACTTTTGAACGACAATTAGTTTACAATTTCCAACCGTGTTCAGCACCTCCTACCGAATTGCTTCTTTTTGTAAGATGAGAAGATCGTGAGAATGGCCTCCATTTTTTCTCTTCTTCTAAGCTCACATCAGCAATGAAAAAGATAAAAACAGGAACTTGTCCAACTCCTTCGGAAGACTACAAGAAATCTTAAGCCAGTTACTTCCTTATTCACACGTCTCAAACAGAGCAAGCGGAGTGATCAATGAATCACGCAAGATACTGTTGAAAATGGAATGTAGGTAGCCAAAATGCATGGGAGATGTCAAATATTTATTTTTAAATATTTACACACGATATGTTGCTTTGCTGGTTTTACAGGAAGTTCCTCTTGCTCGTCTTAATTTGGAAATAAAGCTCTATACAGGAAGACAGACATGTAGATGCAAGTACAAAATGATATGATTTTTTGAATGCCCATTGCATAATGCTTTGTGTAATAATGACCTTACCTTTTAGACCTTAATGTTTCAGGTCAAAAATCAATAACTTTACATTGTTTTCCGTTGGATAATTAGTTTCATTTATTTTCTGTGAGCTAATATAGGTATCTGAGGCTGAAGTCCATCCATCAATGTCCAAGCGATGACGTCCCTGGCAAACACTCTTCCGGAGGCAAGGATGAGGAAGTAGTATCCAGGGTCTTGAGCTAGACACCATATCAGAATTATCCTGACGAAACAGCAAAACCCGGACAGATCTCAGGTAGACTTGTCGGAAGCAGGAGGGTCATTCCAGATCAAATCAGCCATTTCTATCAGCCATTTTAGCTGTGAAAGAGAAACAATATGATAAATTTGAATTGAACTAAAGTTTTATTCCCATTATAAGGCCTACATTCCAGTAAATTCTCAAATTTGTTCATTATTATTATTATTTGATGAATTTGAAGACCTAAATGGTATTGTTCAGTTTATTTGATTCTTTTATGTTCGCTGTAACATAAACAAGACAGCAGACATTTGTGATTACAAAGTTATATAGTAATATATTGCAAATACTCCGCATGCTTTTGTATGTCACAAACTGTAAAGAAACGTGTAAATTTATCATTTAATATTTGAATACATGTAGATTTTTTAAATACAAGAATTCCTGTCAGGTATTATTTATTTTCTGTATAATTATAACTTTAGCTTACAACAGTAGCAATGCTTGTACACAACACATATCGAAAATTATCAATAACTGTGATAATCAAAATTATGAAAATAATAAAAATAAATATATAATCCAAAAAAAAATTGGATTAACAAAATAATCCAAAAATTATCAGTATTAATCGATTTTCATGATTTAGCCATCATGAAATGTGCTCTTAATTTTCGTGTATGCAATGTTATCTCAACAAACAGAATACACCAGCCATGAGTTCAGGAAAGCATTTTGCCCGATGTTACCCAATTTTTTAAGACAACTTTTTTATATATATTGGATTTAAATTGTATTTTTCACATTGGTTGAGAACTACCACTATCATCGCTATAAAGTTTACGAAGAATTGTATGAGGGTCGCTCCACGTCAGTTTTAACCCAGTATCTCCGATTTGGATGAAATATGGTAGCGTTATAGAAGTTTGTGTGCTGATTTCAAACCTGTAACTTTCATTTCAATCGCACCAGAGATTTAATAAACGAAGTGAAAATTCATTGTTATAGTCGCCACATGCAATTTTCGCATTGTTTTAAAATACGAAAAAAACGTCATATCTCGGTTCCTATTTATGCTAGAAACATAATACTTTTTTTTTATTCAGATTGTCTTGAAATGATCGACCAGGAATAATATTTAAAGTTATGATTTAGCTGTCAGAAAATTTACAAAAATAAAATTATTTCAAAAAATCTAAAACGGCATTTTGTAAACTTCAAGTCTTTATAACTCAAAATCCCCATCATGGATTTCATTTTTTTTTAACTCATTACATATATTTTCATATGAAAAAAATTGTGATGAGCCTTCAAGGCACTAGGGAGAAAAGTGAAATATTATACATGTACCTGTAAAAAGTAAAAAAGAAGTCTTACACTCCTATTTTCATTTTTCGAATTTTAATTTTATTTATGGTCTTTAGACATCTAAGACTCAGGACAGGATAGGGAGTGGGAAAGGATGTTGGAAGGTGTCGTCCAGGGGTATATTGAAGGTGCCATCCCGGCACTTGCCTGGTGTGACAGAAAAAAACCTGGAGTAGTTCTGTGCTTAAATGATAGGTGTCTCATGTTGTGTTGGAAAATTAAAAGAAATATTATGAAAAACTTATTGAAATAACCTAACGGGCTGCAGGCCCACCTACTATGAATTTTCGGAAAAAATTTCAAAAACTCAAAATTTTCAAAATATCCAAAAATGCCGGATTTTCGGAAACATTTTCAAAATCTTAAAATTTTCAAATTTTTTAAAAATCCAAAAATGCCGGATTTCCGGATTTTTTTTTCAAAAAACACTGTGTACATAGTATGTGCAAGAAGCTTTCAAAAAGTAATAAAAAAGATCTAAGTGCGCAAGAAGTGTCAAAGTTTACCTTGTAATATACATGATAAGCTTCCCCGCTCTTCTTCCTTACATGTTTTGAACACTATAAATTAGGAAATTTCGGAAAATGTGTGTACAAAATTATAAGTTTATTATTTTCTACAGTAAATTATGTGTTCCATTCAAATATGCAACTTAGCATACTGCGAAAAAAATGAAAGTGTGGAATTATCAAAATATTACACTCAATGAAAAGCTGATCTAAAAACGAGTGTATAGATAATTAGATATCCTACTGTAAAATTATTTAGGCAAGCCGCTTGGGGTAACTTCAAGATAATTTTCAAACACTTTCGCATTACTTTTTTTTACACTTTTGCACCACTTAATGTGGATAAAGTATTCAAACGGTGCTTTTAATTGTTATGGGGTGCAACAAATGTAAAATTTTGTTTATAAGTAAGTTTGTAAACCGGTTGTATAATTAATTCAATGTTTTTGTATCTTCTCTTACGATAACGTTGGATATAGAATTTGTTCGAATCTCTGTATGCCTTTGGTTCTGCGGTTAGCGGATCTTTGGTGAACACAAACTCTTTGCTGGTCCTCGGGCCAAGAAGATGTATAAAATTATTTTTACCCCTTCTTTCATATAAAATAAAATAAATAATTTATTGTAATTGGCAACACTTGAATTTCCTTATTCACAGTGTTTTCAGAATTTCTTCACTAATCGATATATTGCATGTTTGTTTCTACTGTTGTATTATTTAGCAACCTTAACCAAGCTGCTCAGTTGGTAGAGCGGTTAGCTTTGCATTCGGGAGTTCTGGGTTCGGTCCTAGCGGCAGACCATGCTAACTGACGTTCTCCTAGAGTGTTCTTCTCAGTTACACCAGGCAAATGCTGGGATGGTACTAACACTTAGACCCTGGACAACTCCATCCAGCATCATGATGTCTAAAGATCATTAATCAATTGAATTCAATGCAATTACTAACTACTTAAATTTGAAACTACGATTTAACTATAATAAATTGGTGTTTTAAATTTCTTTTTTTAATTTATGTTTAGTATAAACTAGCTGATTTCCTACCCGTTGGAGCGGGGTCCAAAGTTTTTCGCCCCCTCAGTCCTTCTGTGAGTTGTCGAATCAAAAAACTAAGATAGTCGTTTGCTAATGAATTGATAGGTATTCCAAATTTGCCCAACCTGGAGGTAGTCAACCTGGCAAACTACGTTGTGGTGTGGGTTGCTCAGTCTGTAAGGATATGTCTGACAGTCATTATCTATTAAGGCTCAATGGAAGTGGGGTTTCCCGCCTTTTTCGTTTTACTTTCACAGACTAATGTCCCCAAAGTGTCTGCACACAATCCTGAAGTTATTACTAACATTTCCTTAAAGCTAATTGAACTCGTTGTTGAAGTACGAAACGAACTTTGGTCTGTGAAAGTTAAATTTTGTTTACCTCCAAAGAATTTTGAATAATTGACGTGAAACGAAAAAGGCGGGAAAGACCACTTCCATTGAGCCTTAACTGATTTTACATGTCACCCCCTTCCCTTAGGGATGCTAGATGTGTCTTACACCACAGTATTTTTTTTTCCAGATCGTAAGTGATATTTGTACCAAGTTTGGTCGAAAATGCTCCAGGCGCTCGAGTGTTATGCTGGAACATACATACTTACGTCCATTGTTATATACATAGATGAAATATGTGAAGTGAGACTTCTACTTACCAGTTCATCTCTCTGGTCTAGACTGAAGTTCGGTACTGAGCCGAGTTCTGCTACTGCTCATATTGACTGAGGTTTTCCAGGGTTTTCCTCAGTTTTCCCATGGACGAATGCATACACAGTATCTAGACAAAAGACTGGTCGTTACTTCCACATTCCCGTCGCTGAATGAGTGCTCGCCGAGAGACATCATCCTTCAGACATGTAATATCTGGTTGTCTGATTAATAAAAGTAAATTAGATAGAAATGAATGGTATTTATTTCTAATTATTATTGTGGAAGTTTATTTTTATTTCAGCATGTGGTGAGGAATTGGGAGGTCGCGGTAAATATAATTTTGTTGAGGGGTCCCCTATTTGGGAATAGTTGGAACCATGCTGTATGCCGTGTCACATTTCCCGGAAACAGCTTTCTTAAAGCATTCAATTCTCATTTAAGTTAATCGAATGCTCCTTATGTGGAAGCACGCATTTTAACTAAGCCGACCCCCCACTTGAGAGTGTTGGTTCCATAAAAGAAAAATGTTGTCCAGAAGTTTAGCGGAGAACTTTGCCACGCTTCCTCATTTCTCTTCCTCCGAATAAGTAAGTATTAAAAATAAACTTTTCTATTTCTTCTGCAAACCAGATGTGGAAAAGGACCAATCATGTCTGCCATTAGTAGGTACATTGCGAGTCTCTCTCTGCTGTCACTCGGCTCGGACCACAGAATGCAGAACACCCTCTCTCTCACTTTCTCTCCCAGAACCTTCTATAAATGGTAAGAGAGAATAGGAGTGTGCATCTGTGTATGTGTGTGTTAAAAGAGAGAGAGAGAGAAATTAATTATGGGTTGTGGAAGATCTCTCATTTATCTGTGGAAGATGGGAGTAACGCTGTATAAAGAGACCGTTTCATATCATATAGGAACTTAAAATTTTGCTTAATTTTCAAAATAATGAAATTAAAACGTAAAGATAAATAATCAAATGGGTACTTTTGACTCAAATGGAAAGGTACCTAAAATTCCGCCTGGCTGGACGATGCGTAGGTACACTGGATTGGCCTTGATGGGACAATGAGGTACCTTATTTTGAGTGGGCTGGATGGTGCAATTAGACTTTTTAAAAACAAACAGACATTCCACTAACAAAATACTCCTAAGAAGTTCAAATAGTATAGACTTTTACTAGGAATTTCCTCTTCAATGCATGTGCAGATTTTATCAGTAAGTAAATTATTCTATCAGTTTCATGTTTCTGTTCTATAATTGTATGCTTCTGTGTTTATTTTCTCTACAACACGTCAAAATATTTCTGGACTTTCTTATCACCCTCTTTCCCGTCCATTCTTAGTCAATATGATACACCAATAAGAGGTTTATAGCCTGTGTACGATATCTCATGTTCTGTTATCCATTTGATTGCTTGGGACTCCTAATTGTGGCAATCAATGAGACAAAACTGTGAAACGAAATTGCAAATAACGTGAAAATTGGATGATTTCGATATGTGAAACATTAGTGTAGTCATGGACTTACACAAAAGATGGTTATTTGTAACAAAATGGCATTTCATCCTGATTACATCAGTATGTAGTTTAGTTTTCTCCAATATTCAACTTTTGTTATACGATTGTTTAATAATAGGGAGTTCTTTCTCCCTGATCCAAGGTTGTACTCAAACTTTTTTTTTGTGCAACATGATGTGCATATTGTGGCCTGAGCTTTAGATGCCTAAAAGTCTTAAAATTCAAATTCAAATTGTTTTATTGCCGGAACATTAATATAGTTATACACAATGTTTGGCATAGTCATTTTAGAGTATAGTTGCATTCAGATTTTTGAGCTATTTTCAAGAAATTCGTCTACACTCTAAACAGCCATGGTAGTTAACTTATGCTTCATAACATTTTTAAATTTGGTTATTTCTAGGTCTTTGATTTTCTTAGGAAGATTATTTTATAGTTTTTTTACTCAACTCAACAAAACTATTTGTAGTTGTACTTAAATTACATTGACCAATTCTTACATCTGTTCTGTGCCTTGTTAAGTGGCTGTGAACAGATTCATTACTTTCTAATTCACTAAGGTTATTCTTCACGTACATTAAACATTCTAATACATATAGAGGTGGTACTGTTAAAAAACCAAGTTTTTGAAATAAAGGTTTACGTGATGTTTTGTTATTCACGTTACAAATCACTCTAATTGCCTTTTTTTGAAGAATAAAACTCTTTTTAACATTTGAGTCATTCCCCCAGACTATTATGAAATAAGCTAAGTGGCCGTATATCTAGGCGAAATAAACAGTTTTAAGTACGTGTTCAGTGACGCACAGTTTTAGTTTTCTAAGCATGAAAATTCCTTTGCTCAATTTCTTACATAAATGATCAATGTCATAGTTCCATTTAAGGTTAGATTGTATAAATTGAAATTCAAATTATGATATCGAACAATTGTGTAGATACAAGACAATGTTTCTTCCCCCACACTTTTGTTTTCGAATTTTGGAAATCGTAGGAAGACGAGATATACTATGTTACAATTTTGAAAAAAATAAGCAATAACTCTTTTTGTTGGAACTCTGTAACACTGCATGAGGTAGTTGCTTATATTACCTCTAACAGAGAAATTTGATAATGACATAATTACTTCCCTGATTACTTTCTGAAATATTGAAAACGGAAACCGAGAGAAACGAGTTTTGAAAGAAAGACAAATAAGCTAGATGAAACAAAAAAGCTGAAATATCGATATTTGAGGTAGATCATTTATATATGCGGCATTTAGTGATCCATCCTAGAACAGATCTTAGCTGATATACGGAAGTCCGTGTACTGTTTCCCAATGGAACTGAATAAGCGACTATTAGCAGTTACGGGTGGTTTAACTCTTTTTGCTTCGTTGGAAGAACTCCTCAGTTGCGTTCCTAATGTTTTGTTGAAAGGAAGCGAGTTATCACCTTGAGGATTACAGTACAGCAGAATGAGTATTTCTTTTTGAGAATTATCTGTTATAGAGGAAATCGTACAGAAGGTTTGCACACAAATTTCTTCAGTGCGGCGCATGGACTTTACAGTTCTATCCCTGAACTAACACATTTTTTTTGGCCAGTAACTATTAAATGTCGCGTACTGTACAACAGGTCTTATTTTTTTATAAAGCTGTTATAGTCATTCCTAATTCAGATTTGTCCTATGTAGTTACAAATTTATTGATCAAAAAGATGACTAGCTCCATTCAAATTAGCAAATATAAAGTAATTAAGAGATAATCACAATAACAAGGTTTTCCCTTTTATACAGAAGTTCTGAACTAAAAGCTGGAGAATCTTCAGAATGGTCTAAGAAAAGATTTCTTTTATCTTATTCTAACCTTTCTCTTTCTCCGTTTGGGTTTGCACTGAATTGATGGTTTCCCCCTCATCTGTATTCATCCGGTTGAGAGGATGTAAATCTTTCTCCTCAAAACCTGGATGGCTCTTATATTTTTCCACCCAAAGAATTACTTTTGAAAGATGTTCGGAGATTTGGGTCGTCAGAAATTTTAGTTTAATGGAAAGGATTGGCTTCTTTTCTGAGAGAGAAAAAACAGAGAGAGATTGAGAGAGAGAAGCTAAGGTAAGCAAGAAGTAGAAGAAATATCGGAAAACGCACAAAAAAATGATAAGTTTTTCCTCTGCAAGAACAGAGAGTATGATTACATGTATTTATTCTCCTTCCTTGTCTTGTTTTCCTCTAAAAGGCATCTTTTTTTTTCTTGGGAAAATACCGTTGATAGTATCCTCTTAAGGATGTCTAAAAGGTCACTTAAGGTTATATACAAAGACAAAAGGCACATGCACTTCTTCCGGTCAATTTCACTGGCACAAAAATGGAAATTTCTTTACCTCAAAGAAAATAACAACAGTAAAAAAAAGTAGGCACAAATAAGGTTATGCTATAAACTTGAACGAATCCTCCCGAATTTTTTTGTGACTCTCTTTATTTTAAATGCGCCATGATTCTTCGTCCTTGTGGTCAATCACCATGATTTAATGAACTTAGTATCTCTGTACCTTCCTCCACTGATTCAAGACTTGAAACTGAAGCAGCTATTCGAATTAAAAGTACGGTACCCGCATTTGTAGTGCCACCAGATGAGAAAAGGTGTCCAGATAAATTGAAGTTGAGGTCGCTTCTTTTAAATAAAGTAAGATAATAAATTTAAAAATCTTATGTCAGTTTCTTTCTACCTGCTAACATTGAGGTGCCTTCCATTGACAGCAAACCGACAAACGGAAAAAACAAAGTTACAAGACAAAAAGAAATTTTAGGGGGTCTCCCAAAAATCACATTACCCTTAAAACTACGAGAATTTGCATGTCGTAATGAGTCCCCAGAAATAGGCAGTGCCATGTGTTAGCTAGATGCTAAACTACGTACTGTACGAGGAGAGAGAGGGTTGAAAAACCGTTGTTAAAATTAAACTTTGATGGTGCATCGCGTATAATGAAAAAGAAAATATCTATATACGAACAAAAAAATTTAAATTTCTTTGGGGAAAAGGGAGCATTAAAAAGTGTGGGAGATTCGTGGGAATGGAAACTGGGTCAGCAGTCTAATACATCAACCGGCCAATCGGAAACGGGTGGTTTTGCACGGTCTTTTATTCTTACCTGTATTCTGAACACGTGCTACAGCAGTGTAGTAGAGTATGTAGTTAAGCGGGACAACAACACATGGCACTACAAACTACGGGGATTCATTGCGACGTACAAGCTCTCTATTCAAATTGGCGACGCTGAACATAGTCTCCATGTTTCTTTAGATCGGAAAGCGTTGGATAAGCTCAAAAGTCTTTTCATATACGATTATTAACGTACTTTATTCAAATTTTGGCTCAATATACAATGCCATTTCTGTCTGAATCTGAAAGAATAGAAGTTGTAAGAAAAGTGTTACGTATTATAGGGTAAAGAACAATTCATATGAATATTTGCAAAATGCCTTACTTAAATTTAAATTGAATAGGATTTTTTTTTTAATTTTATTTTACTTATGGCCTTTAGCCATCTAAAAACTCAGGACGGGATAGAGGAGGAGAAATAATTCGTGAAGATGTTGGACAGGGCCTATGTTGAAGGTGCCATCCCGGCATTTGTGTGCTGTGTCTGTGACTGAGGAAAATTGAATAGAAATGAGATGAACTCTCTTATACAGTCACTACGCCTACTCCGTTCATGACTCCACTGTTTAGCACTGTTTTCATATCACTTGTGACACACTTGCTTTCATGCGATGCGCTCATTGTGCAACTTCTTTTGTTATCGTCATACTGTGATGTGATTGATTTACACTATTGCAATCCATAAACTATGGACATGCAAATGCCATAAATCTTATAGAAGTGTATTGCTACATGACATTTGAAGCCGCATAACTCTTAAACGTATAAACGTCAGCCAAAATGGATTTCAGTTTTAGACTCGACTATCTGGCTACTTTCTATGACCATACTCATTAAGGCTAAATCCAAGCAGGATTCCCCGCCCATTTCGTTTTATGTCTATTATTCAAATTTGAGTGCAGATCAACAGAAAATAACTTCCATAAATTATAGTTTGTTGCGTACTTCAATAATGAATACAATTAGGCTTAGTGAAAAGTGAACAGAAACTTCAAAACTAAGTCAATACACTCTTGGGATATGGGACTGTCCCAAGAGTGTATTGACTTAGTTTTGAAGTTTCTGTTAACTGATCTTTAAGGCTAATGGTATTCATTATTGAAGTACGCAACAAACTATAATTTATGGAAGTTATTTTCTGTTGATCTGCACTCAAATTTGAATAATCGACGTAAAACGAAAAAGGCGGGAAAACCTGTTTGGATTCAGCCTTAAGCAGCTCAACATACACCTTAAAAACTTCCCAGAGAGAGAGAGAGAGAGAGAGAGAGAGAAAAGTAGTATAACATGATTATTGGTTCCCGCTAATGAAATTGAAGACTGATCTGATAGGTTAGTGGTGCTGGTATTTATCTAACGTTCATAACAACTTTAGAACCCAGACTTCGTCTTTGTGACAAATTATGTCCGGGTTGGAAATGCCTTTGGCACAAGCTTGAAATTACTATTATTATCCTTGACTGTGTCTGCAACAAGAAATGTCATAATGTCTTTAGGAACTATGAGGTGATTCCAAAAAGATTCTTCTTATATGAGTATGAAGGAAAACATTATTCCGACTGCAAGACTTATCTCTTCGCAATGATTGGTGACGCAGCCGCTCCTTTGCCCCTCCTGTTGCTCCGCTCCTGAGCCCTGACCATTATTATTTGAATACGTGATGAAAAATGGAGAAAATCCTAGAAGTCTACCAATTCTGAGCTTTATCAAATACAAGTACTTGCTAACTTTATGGAACTTCTACTTCTCTAACAACTTCTACATTGGGGGCACGAGTTGAAAAGAGGAGGGGGATTCAATCAGGGAATGTGTTTAAAGGGTGAAATAGCTTCAGCAAATCTAATTCCATTCGATTTTCTTTCTCTCATTTCTTTCTGATGTAAACTGATGTCCTAGTTCGCAATGGAAAAGTAAATCCAATTGTCTCTCTGTTGCTTCTCTTCTTCAAATATCGAAGAACGGGTCCCCTATGACTCTGCATTTCCATGCTCACGCAATAAAAGAGAGAAATGTGACAAACGAAAACTTAGTTACGCATTTAATTTTCTTTTTTCACAGAAACGTCATGCAAAAGTCCACAACTTCATAACTTCATTCTAGATACTTTGTTCTTGTGTCGTGTACGTATATGTATGTGGATAGGTATAAGATAGAGAGACAGCTGGGTGTTCGCAAAAGACATTTTCTTTGGTTCCCCAGGAGAGGATTCAGAATAGTTTCAGGCCACTTGATAGCAAAGTCAGAGCTAAAGGACCTTATGATCCCGCTCATGGTGTCCGTCTGTGTCCACAAATTAAATCTCAGGAACTACAAAGTGTAGAGAGATGCGTGAGGTGTCGTTGGAAAGATCTTTGGCAAGAGTAGCTCAAAGCCACCAGAGCAATCTTGATTGTTCAGTGTTGCCAAACCATTCTAATCAATTGTTCAAATTGTTTCCATTCAGTTAGACTAGTCGCGCCAAACTTGGCAAAAGCATTATTTGACACAATACAAAAGCACTGAGGTGGTCTACGTCACCAAGTAACCAACTTTCCAGTGTTATCAACCTATGTTATATGATTTTTTTTTTTTTTTGCTAAATGCTTCCATTACTTTAGATCAGTAATTCTCAACCTTTTTTGTTCGCGGCACACTATCCTTTGTAGTGCGTTCTCGTGGCAGACTAACGTACGAGTTGGTAACAGTACGGGACTCACAAGAAACTACAAGCTTCTTATTAATAACTCAATTTTTGTTATTGTAAGGCGTAAAAAAAACAATAATTTCCTTTTAAAGTAAAGATGTTTTAAGCTCGTGAATTATTATTTTTTTTTTTTTTTTGTTCCTTTTTCAAAACAAATATTGACTGAAATTATTTGAATTACTTCATAGACATAACAGCACGAATCTTGGCACAAACATTATTTGACATAATATCAATATACTGTGGGTGTTCCCGTCTCCAGGCACTCCTTTATCAGTGTTGCCAAGCCTTGCCCAGAAAATAAACCTCATGAACCACAAGGTGTAGAGATGTTGCTGAGGTGCCGTTGGAATGGTCTTGGCTAGACTAGCCCAGAGGCGCTGGAACAGTCTTGATTAGTGCAGTTGTTCATTGTTACCAACCATTTTTTAAATAATAAATTGTTCAAATAGCTTCCATTCAGTTAGACCTAGCTGCGCCAAACTTAGCACAAACATTATTCGACACAATAGAAAAGTACTTTACTAATCACTGCAGTTGTCAGTGTTGCCAACCTATTTTATGACAATTAATGCTTCCGTGGTCAATGGGCCTTCGCGACTGATAGTAGAACATCGCAGCTCTAACAGTCCGAATGTCTATTAACAGTTTATCTCAAACAATGCGCGGAAAAGAGAAACTGGTTACAAATTTTTGAATTTTGTGACGTCAATTTAAGGGTTCATTTTTCATCTCGTGACTTTGAAACTGGCAGATAACTTTCATTTGGTTATGGATTCCTCCATTTAAAGAATTCACAGTAGCGCCTCAACCACAGCAAGTTCAGAAAAACTGACTTCAAATTTGGGTTCAGCGACTTCGATTTGTCCAGCTTGTGACTTAATCTGGCAGATCCTTTTCATTTTGATAGTTTTCTTCGTTTGAAGAACACGCCCTAAGTTCCCAGGTAGCATGCTAGCTTGCAGCAAGGGTTTCTGTCACTTGCTTTGAACTTGTCAAACTTGTACGTATATTGTGTTGAAGGTAATAAACAAACATGAAACCAACTTGCTGGAATATAAGTGGCTTGGTGTTATAAATAATCTTATTCAAGCTTGTTGGAACAAGCAGTTATGCGAGGAAGCTTATCAATTTCTGCTCTGATTTTAGTACGCTGGAGTCACATCACATGTCAGGACTGTATCACCGTAGGCTAATCTTCACCAACTCCCACTCTCTTATACAAGTGTATCTCGCGATCTGATGAACTAATATAAATAGCGCTTGGAGTGCGTGAGCTAGAGTGTGTAATTCCGTGGTCTGATGACCGTACAGCATCGGATTGGTATGCCAGTGGTCCTCGAATTGATTTCTACCCAGCGCAACCTTTTTATATTTCTTAATAAGTACTTTATGTTTTCTTTTTTGTCCTGTCAAAGCTGTTTCAACATTGATTTTTGTAAACTACACTGCTTGATTCAATCCTGTTTAAAACTTTTTGGCTTGATTTGGTAAGCTTGTGTAAGTTACCCTACTTGTCAAAGTAATTTTAATTCACCTTTCAGTCAGATCAAAATTGTAATGTAGATTTGAACTATAAACTTCTATGTGGTCGTTCTTGTTGATATGAGAGCTGTTCATTTTCAAACTACGTAACCTATATATTTTTCTTAATCACCCTGTACTGTGCACTCAAACTAATAGAAAATGGCCAATAGGTACATATTCTAAGACCGAAAAGTTACACAATGTATCAATACTGAAAGCAGTTTTTTACACAAATTTAAAATAAAATATGAAGTGCTGGACACATACATTACTTTCTCTATATTCCAGAGTTAGAAAAGATTCTCCATCGTCTATTTTCCATTAATGAACATTAAAAATGTTTGGATGTACCTGTCTCTTTCTGTGTAAAACTATTTAGCATGTTAAAGCAGACTCTGAAACCATTTCCTTTTGCGAAGTAATAGATGACATAAAGTGAAATTAAAGGGAGAAGAATAGCAAGAACAAAAGAAACAAGAAAGCGATCAGAATTTCTAATGCAATGACTCAATTCTTTTTTTTGTAAATAAAGTGAACACGCGAACGTTCGTTTCAAATGAACTGTATTCCAATCATGCCAATTGTGTTCACTTTTTTTAAAAAATGCCCTCGCAGAAATATCCCGGCATGCAATGGAATTACAGATACATTATTTTAGTTAATGGTTTCATTAAGAAAAAGAGTGGACACGCATGCGATTACTTAAGAGATGAAAGGCAGATAGATAGACAGGGAGGAAAAACTTCTGATAAAAAGACCTCGCACTTCTTTTTAATAAATCATATATTTTATAATGATGTTTCAATAAATGTACTGGCCACAAAATCTTTTCTTACAGTAACTGAAAAGAAAGCTTATGTTAGATGTTTGCTTGTGTTTAAACTGCCGCTATTTCTGTTATCAGTGACGAAAGGGAAGACTAGTTCGAAAACAAGAAACAAACATCATAACGCCATCTATGGACAAATAACTTGTTTCTCAGAGAGATGGGTGACCTTAACGTTGGGCCATTTTACCATGCATGCATATGATGTGCGCGAAACGTTACTATCCACCAGTTCCTTACCAATATTTTTCCTTAGTTCTAAATATTTGGTCCCATGTCCCCGTTACTAAATCATGTAGTAATGTTTTGTATTTGTAAGGGAAGCTAAATCGCAGGCTAGGACGAAGAAGAAATTGCAAGATCGGGATAAACGTGTCTTAAAGGACATGCTGCTTTCGGCAAAACGCTACTGATTATGATAATGAAGGAAAGCTTTAAGAACGGCGAAAGATTCATGGTTGGGAAGAGATATGGTAAAATCCTTTGCATGGAAGCAGAAGAATCAACTAGCAAAAATGGAAGTTCTATGAAGAAAGATGTGAAGAACATGGAATGAGAATAACAGTGAAGACAACAAAAGGAATGATGATTCCAACAAAGGATTCTTAGTGTTGGCAAGGAGCGTATGCAAAACAGATCATCGCCATGTCTCGTATTCATTTAAGAGTTCATTTACTGTGACCATATTTGACAGTGGAAGTTTCTTAATCCAAGGGGTACAGTTTAAGCTATATAGTTTAAGCTAATGTCGCTGACTTCGAATAAGCACTGAATAGATGGCGTTGCATGGAGTCGTACTCGCGCCTGCCACCCCGACTGAAGTTTTCCTGTTTCTATGGAGCTCACCCAGCGATGGTACTTTCAATACGGGCTCTCACCGATACTTTCTCTATTCTGGGCTCTGGAGGAGAGCCCTCCGAAGGACGTGAAACCTCGGATACACAACGAACTTCGATCATAGTTACTTTCCCCAGCTCATAGAAAATGAATTAAATTTTCATTAAAAGAAAAACTATAAGTAAGCATAAATGAAGGTGGCTTTAGTTACATATTATTAGGATATTTTCTCTTCTTCTCAAGCCTACATTTGCTCCTGGACATCGAAGTAAATAACTTAGAACTGCCTAGCTTTATAGTAACGAACAATATTTACTCTTTCTCACGTAAAACAGAATTTTGCTTTCAGAACTTTCGGAAGCGCTGCAATCAAATAGAAAGCGAGCGATCTTGACATCTTTACCCAGCACGTTTACTTCATTAATGGGTTTCTGTTAAAGAAAGATAAACACGTGCAATGGCGGAAAAGGAAGATAATAAAGCTTTCTTTTACTTTTCTTGTCAGTTAAGAGAAAAGATCAAAGTATCACAGCTGCCTGAGATTATCTCGTTGCAAGCAAGCGGGAGCTGTATGAGAGGAGATTGGGAAAAATACTGCTGGGATCACACACACACACACACACAAACAGTTAGTGAGATGAAAATCTGAGGAAAGAAAGACCAAGATTATATCAAGTAATTATAACTTACCTGTATGGTACTAATTCCTTTTGTGCTATAATATTAGTATTCGTTGTACTGATCTGGGAACGTTTCCACTTTCTTAAATGCGAATAAACCATGTGATTTTTTTTCTTTCTTGAATAGATTAGTTCTCTGTACCGAAAGTGAAATGTTCTAAATCATTTAAGAAATGTTATTACTAAAACTCTTTCCGAATATTCGTTGTGTATTTAATTAGAACCCGATAAATCGTAAAAGAATTTGATTCAACTGTGCTGCATCTATACAATGGATGAAACTAGCTAATCCATTTTTTTGATCCACATTAACCCACATGTATGAACTGCAAGTAAGAGGAATATTTAGCGATAATAGAAAGCCAGAAGTATGATTAACTTTCATCCAATACTAATTCCCACATATAGTAGCCATATATAACACTGGTCACACAAGAGTCTCATTTTTCGCTGCCCAGGATTGTTTTAAGTGATCAAATTTTATTTAACGTACCGTTCGTCATTTGATAAATGATACCAAAGCCTTGATTTTACTTACAATATGAACATGAACATAGTTTTATGTTTTTTTTTCAACTCGTCGTATTCATCAAAATTCTGCATAGACAATTTTAAACCACCTTCGCGACTGGTAAAAACAAAATTTGTTACTCCTGTTAATGGGTGACCGATAAAAGAACCAACCGTCAAATCTTCATCATAACAACGATTTTATCATGATTTGACATTCAACGATAATAGTAATAAATGGACAAAACATCGAACATAAAATTAATGACATATTTCAACCCTTTATCTTTTCAACGAAGTTAGGGAAACATTGATCTTTTAAATTTAAACTTCTACTTTATGTTAATTTACCACTCTCTATATAAGAAGCACGCCTCATTCTAGTTAGCTATATCATAGACCTCATAATAGATAGACTTAGCACGCTTCCCCATTTCTGGCTGCGCTAAAACTAATGGATTTTTGTTCAGAGCACGTGATTTTGAATCCATCCGCTACGTAGCTCTGCCATAGAC
>JAGDQP010031411.1:0-14555 GCA_022664845.1 Lepisma saccharinum
GTGTATCAATTGTAACCCGGCGATATATTACATGATTTACTTTTGTTCTGAATATTAAGTAAAGATGCTAACATGCCACCCATGATCATACTCTTCAACAATGATGCTTATATTTTATGTGCATACGATTATCTTTCCTGTAATTTTGTTTGAAAACGAAACAAACATAGGCAAATTGTAAAAAGTAGCAAAATACATGTTACAGTGGTACATGCTTACTCACTGTACTCAATATAGCATAATTTCGCTGGAAACGCAACCCTGTGCCGCCCTCTGTTGGTCTCCTGCAGAGCTAGTGTGAGAACTGTTTGATAGACTCTTGTAGATTCCCGGACAGACGCGTTTTCAAGTTCACTCCCTGCCAATAAGGTAAATCCGTAATGGAATGACTAAACGTACCAATTGCGTAATATAATTTTAAGACTATTTCAACAGAATATCTGGTAGTGCACATTTCTATCAATGTTTCTGAGTTTTCTAACATAATACATTGAGGATATGCATTGAATCCGCTGTAGGTATGAAGTTAATTAAAATAAGACGAAACGTATCTGAGAATTTAAGATATATCCAAAGAATATAAGATGTTAAGCACTTCGTTCAGTCTACGTAATTTAGTTGCATAAGTTCCTCAGCTTTTAGGGTTTCGTCCATTAGTATATTTCCTTTTAGGCTTCCGCAGCAAGGATGTGAAGTCTTATGCGCCCGATCTGGTCGTTAATTTGTCTGTTTAAACTCACGAACTACTATGGCTAAGAAGGTGGTTGCGGTGTCGCTAGAAATGTCTCGGCGAGACTAGCTCAAACGTATAGATGATGCAAATTTCAAGGGCTAGTGATAGGGACGAATCTATACATGGGGACACAGTTTGTATCTCTGGAACTCCTTGGGCTAGGGAGGGGATTGAGAAGTTCGTTCGAAAGGTCATACGACGAGTTCAAACCTGTCTCATTCATCCTGATAGCAGGGGGTGGATCCTGGTTTTCGGGGGCTATTTAAAACCTAGGAATGTGGTTGGAGTGTCGTTGGAAGATTTGAATGCGAAACATTGATCATATATATAGAATGATCGTTGATGAAGCCTGACGTTAGATTATAAGCACAGTCCCCAGACTAAGCTCCAAATCAGTTATTTATTTTGCAACATGCTGAAAGATGGAGTGATCCACATGAACATTTAAAAAATCTAGTTTTTTCTATTAACACAGAGTATGTTTTTTTCTCTTTGCTTCTTCTTAAAGATTTAGTCATGTTAACTTTCTATGCCACGCTAAGTGCATGCCATGTTTTCTGTCATTTCGGAATAGTTTGCGAGATTAATATTAAACGTCGGTAAAATTTTACTCTTATTAAAACATACGGTGCTTAATCATTAGTGAATTAACTTTAGACATTTTGCTAGAACTGTGCAAAATTTAAATCTTTAGCCATTTATTCTCATGATCACCGACTCTATGTTCGTTTTAAGTTCCGTTCTTTGTTAAAATACCACAAGACATTATTACTCAGAAGTCGTTCGTCCTATTTTTCAAGAATCCAAAGTGAGCTGACGGTGAAAAACTACATGGTCTAGTGAAAAGTTTACTGACCTTACTATTATAGGCTCCTGTATCGTTGCAGATATCAACAACAGTTCGATGTCTGTCTTGCACGGCGAGTGATTAAGCTTTAGTCGTGTTTTGTGAGCCTATGGAAACAATGGGGGTTTCAGACCTTAACAAATCTTCATTTGATTGTCGTCCAACAGACATTCCAGAAACTGACTTTCCAATAATATTGTTAGTTGGGTGTGAACCCTCAGGGCTCAAGCAACTTTGAGATATATCCCGTGGGAACTTTCCTCTTATCATGGAACTAAAAGGCATGTAGTAAAAATAACAACTAGATAAGCAGACTGCAGGCTTGTGAAATCTGGGCCGTCAATCTCAGTTTGAAGTAAGATTTTCTTTACCTGTGGAAAAAAATGAAACGAGAAGAAAGACATCATTTTGCCGAATGCCGAGTAGTTAATTGTAATAGATGTTGTTTGTGTAAAGTAAAAAATGAAAAACGTTTTCTCAGAGCTAGTGGTAGTTAATGTATCAGTTGAAATTAAATTTCTGACACATAGTTTGAACTTATGTATACAGGGTGTTTCAGGATTAAAGGTAAATAATTGAGGAGGTGGTTGTACATGGCCAGTACATAAAAAAAGTTCATATAAACATATATGTTTTCAGAATTCATTGCAGAGATATACTTACAGAAACGTTGTGACATGGTGACAAGTTAGACTAACTAGCACTACACAAAATCGCTGCGAAAGTGAGATAACATGCTACAGGACACTAAGGTCACCTCTACAATGCACAAGTGTCAGATCAGGTGTTCGAAAATTTCACCATTAACATCAATACACTTGCGGGCATGCACCAGCAATGATTGTGTACATTGGCGCAATGCCTCCCTGTTGCGACGAAGTTCGTCCGCTGCGGCCACAATGCGAAACCGAAAGTCCTCTGGTGTGTTCAGCGTACGCAGCACCATGCCATTCGACGCTCAATGTAACCGGCTTCCTTAACACACAATACCCAGGCCGGTGGATAGGACGCCTTGCGCCAGTTCAATGGCCACTTCGATCCCCAGACTTGTCACCCTTGGATTACGGGATTTGGGACTGGTTATGCGCGTCAGGTGAACACACCAGACGACCTTCGGGGTCGCATTGTGATTGCAGCGGACGAACTTCGTTGCAACAGGGAGACACTGCGCCAATGTACACAAATCATTGCTGGTGCGGGCCCACAAGTGCATTGGGGTTAATGGTGACATTTTTGAACACCTGATCTGACAATTGTTCATTGTAGAGGTGACCTTAGTGTTCTATAACATGTTATCTCACTTTCGCAGAGATTTCGTGTGGTGCTAGTGGGTCTAACTTGTCACCATGTCACAACGTTTCTGTAAGTATATCTCTGCAATGAAGAATGAAAACATATCTGTTTATATGAACTTTTTTTTATGTACTGGTCATGTACAATCACCTTCTGAATTATTTACCTTTAATCCTGAAATACCTTCGCTCTATGGAACGAATAAAATTAAATAATTGAATGTTGGAATTTTGTTACCAGGAAAATTGGTAATTCTAATTTTTCTGTGTAAATGCCAGTCTACGAGATTCAATTTAACGTGATTGAATGATTTATTATGATATACATTTATATCAACTATATTATTACATGATAACGTCTCTACATAAAATTATTTATCTACAGAATTAAATTTTAACAGCTGTAATATTAGGGGAGAAACTTGGTAATCAAAGTGTTTTACAAAGAGTAGTGTATTATAATCAACTGAGCACACACGTCGTAAGGCAGTCGATTACGAATACAAAAAGGGCGTTTTTTCTTGACGTTTCATCATATAAACCCAACCAGCATTAATCATTTATTGTTGATTGGTCTTCGTTTCGCCACACGGAAACTGAGACATTGTGAATTTACTCTTCTATTGTTGTTCGCCTGAATTTGCTTTGACTGTTTTGTCTACCAGAACAATTTTACAATCATGCTTTCAAACGTGGGTGAAAGAAGCATTTGAACTAAAACTGAAAACCTATCTCTAATTTCTAAACCTTGTCATTGTTTAACCTCAGAAGTACCACCTTTAATATTATACAGTCAAATCCTAGGCCTTTTCCCATTTAGAATCACGAAAGAATCCTCTCATACTTGAAATCTTTGTCCACTTATGTTAATCTATTCTTTGTGTATTTACGATTTTGGAGGTTATCCTACTGTCCGTGCTTTTAGACTATCATTCACTTGTTTGCACCGGAGATGATTTTGAAAAGAAGATGGTTTACATTTTATTTGTTATTAAATGCTTGTTCTTTTTTTCTAATGACGATTTCGTGTTGGTTCAGTGGTAATAGTTTCGTGAAATACTTTCAACAATATTGCCTTTTCCAGTTACATTATACCCAACATATAGAGAAACCTCCTGAATTAAGATTGAGAACAAAATGTTTGACATTTGTGTCTGTATCTGTTGTGTTTGTAATTGCTAGCTCTACTGCACTACAAACCATTTGTGGACAAATGAATTTATTTTTAATATATTCTTCATTTTTTGGACATCAATACAATACTTTTAAATTGTATTCTCTTTATGGCCTGCTGTACAAGTTGTAAAACATATTTCCAGTTCCTGAGACAGAGGTTACAACCAGTTGAAAATGTATCTACATCTGTTCACCTCCCTCTATCAGTTAATTTCTTCTTTAGGAAGTAGTCTTGCTAATCCTTGGTTAATTATGTTACGTTTCTTCCTATCCTGTTTTATTATAACATCGTTTACGTTTGCAATAAGAATTCTGAGGAATATTGATGGAACTATTCTTCCATTTTTTGTAATGTCTGTATTGTCCATGTCTGGAATTATAATATTCTGTTACTGTGCTGGTATTGTACTATTTGAAGTAAGTATTGCGTCTAAAGCTCTTGACTGTTTCGACTAATAGCTATGATTTAATTCAATTTAGAGGCAATCCCTTGACAGACATATATTTTGTTAACATATACATATATGGCGCTCCGGGTTAACAAAATGGTAATCGCCATCAGAGAATTTCCACATTATATTGAAAATAAAATACAATGATGTCTAAATCTTTGAATTTCGAGCTCAAACGTTTTGCTTTCTGTATCCAACAACTGCATGTATACCTGAAAAACAAAAATAGTTTGTGCTCGAAGTTTCAAAATTTAGACACTATTGTATTTTATTTTGAATACTGTGGAAATTTTCTGTTGGCGCTTACCATTTTGTTTCCCCGAGCGGCTCATATATTTTCAATTATTAGGCTACAGAACTGCTTTATGCTTTAATCGTAAAACTGCAGTTAAATTTGTATATTACATGACCTTGCTTAGTTTAGATTATTACGTGCTTTCCAACATTCAAGTGCAATGGCTTCACCTTGGCAATAGAGCTCGCTATATAAAACAAAATGAAATTAAGCTAAGGTACTAAGAACGGCAAATGAATGAAAAACGTTCAACATTTCACAGTCTTCTTAATTTTGTCTTCTGAACTATGTCGCCCCTAAACGGAATAGAGGTGGCTGAATATTCTTCCACCATTCGCCTCCTACAACTGAGGAAATCCTTAACTTTAAGGGCGAACACTCGATTGGATATTGTAATTGGAACTGGATTATTATGTTAGTGTGTCAATACAAATCACAACAAACAATCCATGTAAACACATGGGATTATGAAATGTAACATAACCACAAATTAGCAGAATATGTACAAAATCCTGGAGTGGTTTTTATTCCGATTGCTTGATGTGGTTGGACCAGCGTGAAGTTGGCTAAACCACATTGTTTTCGTTTTCTAGGCTAAACCGAGCGTGCACAAACTATGGGATAGTGTGCATAAAATAGCACAAAAGATGTACAAAATCCTGGTGTGGTTTTGGTCTTAAAAGCTTAAAGTGGTTGGACCAACTTCAGGTACCTTGTACAACATGATGTACATGAATGTTTCTTAATTCTCGCAAGATGGCACTTTCATCTTATGTATCTCAAAATGGAGTAAATGATGGCAAATATAGGGAAATAGATTCATGTGCAGATGGGATCAAATAGTCTTTAGATACTTTATCCTCCGCAGAAGTTAACAGAACCTTTGGATGCAAATTATTCTACAGGTAGCGAATATCATTCTGTTAAACCCTTTTAGCACAGGTTCAGGTAATTCTTCAAGCATTGTAACTTATCTCGCAGAATGTGTAGGATATCGTCCATAAATGTTTTATAAGGGAGAGGTCAGGAGATAGTGGCAGACAGGTAAACTGCAAAACATCTTGTAAATTATTGTGAGCAGCACGGATGTCATGTGGGTGGACACAATCCTTGTCAAGCAGCACTTTGCAATCCCATTGCAGAATTGATCGAATGATGCCGTGCAGTTCCACTTAAGTTTCACAAACATCAAAGATGGGCGAAAGTTAAAGTTGATGGCAACGCATTCCATGATGAGTGTTTGATGTCTGCGAATATTCAGGACGTAGTGTCTCGCCCAGTTCGAGGTCTTACTATCACACAACACCACTGAAGTTATGCGACTGGCCGTTGCAAAGTAATTGAATTCTAGTAGAATGTAAGTGTACATGCAATTCTGTTGTAATTGAATTGCATGCTAATAGTATCTCTTGATACGTCTGGTACCACATAGACTTGAATCAGTGCTATAGACGGTAAACGGCCTCATATTGTTACCTGACGGTGTAGAGATCTTATTGTGCTTGTGTTATACCAGGTCGCCCAGAACTTGCTCTGGAGATCAGGTGTGATCCAAAACTAATAAATATTACCCAACAAGTTAACAGCGACGTACTACTGTTTCGTAATGGACATGCTGAGTTCTTCTTTTTAAAAGTGTATCAACTACAAACGCGTTTAATTCAAATTTCTTTTTCTTTTTTAAAATATCTTAATAGATTTGTGATTGATGTTACAACGTTTCATTAGAATATTTTAAATATGTATAGAACGTATTTGTTTGTTGTGTAGAAAGAAGAAACACTTAGGTATCAAAAACATCTCGGGGAAATTTAAAAAGTATAGTAAAATTATGTTATGGACATATAAATTACTTTTCTACAATACATGCAAACATATGTAGTAAATATTTGTACAGTAATACCATGGAAAACATTTAGATATTTTTTTTTTGTTTAGATATAACATTACTGTGAAAAAAGTTTCCAATTTAAAAATGTATTTCATCAATATGCATAAAAATGATTTGTAATATTATTTTAAATACATTAAAAATATTCTTTTAAATATCAGAAATGGAGCATATCCTACTTTTTATATACATCAAGGTTTATCTTATAAGATTCAAGTCAAAATAAGATTAACTAAGTTATACAATGCTGTATACTTTATATGGCTTTTGAATGTCAACCACTTACTCTGAGCCACTTACGGATGTTAGAAGTACTCTCTTTACTTGGAAGAACCCACCAATATTTACAACAGATTTTTAATTACTATAACTTGAAGAAGCAATTTTACCTGCAAAAATATGCAAGATTGGATCTATTAGTAACAATACAATGATAAAAGTCGGCGGTCTTCGAGGTAAAGAAGTCCGTGAGTGTGTTCCGCAGGTCACCCTCATTGGCGAAGGATCTCCCACGGAGGTGGTTGTCGAGAGAATGAGACAGGAGGTAATGTGTTGGCGCAAGGTTCGGTGAATATGGTACATGGCAGTGTCTCCAAGCCAAGTTGCAGAAGGGTCTCCCGGGTCCTCTTTGCTACATGTGGCTTGGTATTGTCGTGAGGGTACAGCACACCCTTGCGATTCACCAATGCTGGCTACTTCTGCAGCAATGCACGGTGCACCCTTTGTAACTGCTCTGAGTGGAGGTCAGCAGTGGTGGTCTAAGATTGTGGAAGGACCTCCTAATGCAACACTCTGCGACAGGTCCACTATACGGAGAGCATAACCTTTCGTGGGTGCAGAGGTGGTCTAGAGGTGTGAAGAACAGGGTCATGAGACCACAACCCGCTTTTCGTCACCAGTGAGCAAGCGATCAAATATGGGTGTGCTCAAGTGCCGAGTGAGCAAGGACAAACAGGCTGTCACTCGTTGTTCCTTGTCGACTTCCGACAATGTGTGGGGTACCCACTTGCTTACCCTGTATGATCTCCCTATTCCATGCAGGTGCAGTTTGACTAACTCAACGAAAACATGGAAACTTTCTGCAAGTTTATCACACGTTATGTCACTGTCCTCCTCGATGGCTGCTTTCAGGACATCGCCATCCAACACATGCTGTCGTTCACTGGGAAGTTCATCAACAAGGCTCACATCTCTGGAGGCTTGGAATGGAATTTCTATAGCCATTGCCTGGAGGTGTGTTCGTTCACGGCATTCTCACCAAATAACTGGCATATGCGGCGACTTGATGTTTCAGAGGCCCACTTTAAATCATACAACGAACACACGCGAACAAGCTGCTTCGATACTTTCATTTCTCTTTTTCACTAAACGAGTTGTGAATTGATGGTTGTGAGCACTGTGTATGTATTATTGAAGGTCGGTGGTCTGACTAACTCCCGATCGCTTGGCAGGCACGTGCGTAATTTCGTTTCTTCTCTGTAAGTGCAAGATTAATGGGACGTCAAAAACGGCAAAAACGTTTTGGTTACCATGTACAGTGCTATAAATACGATATTAGTTAATACAAAAGTATCTATTAAACTTGTATTTAAAGCCCCAAACGTTAACACACTTGCACATAATAAGTATCAAAGTATTTGTCAACATCTCAAGACAGCAGTAAGTATGGTAGTTCAACAGTAAGTATCATATCCAGTTATTCGTCATGATCGGAACAAGGAGTAATGTGAGAACACACAGAGCGAGTGTCGAATACTTATAACTTATTTACTTATTCTATTTCCTACGAAACTTCCAAATTCATTACGGCGGTGACAAACATTTTCCTTAAGATTCTGTTCAGAAAGAGATCAAGCAAGTTTTCGTCACAAACACATACTTTTTCGAAGATCACTTCTAATATTATTCTCTTAACGCCGTCTCGTTCTTCTCAACGGTTTCTTCCGCTCCAGTTCGCCAACAACGATGAAATATAATCTTCGTTTGGCTTGCCCACTTTAGTCGCCTAAATTTCATTATTCTTACAACATCGATTGAGTCGTAAAGGTCGTAAAGTTAATTGTGCAGCCTTCTCCATTTCCCTGTCTTTCCGTTCCATTTTTGCCTGTATATCTTTCTGAAGGCCTTATTTTCAAACACACGCAATTTATGTTCAACTGTCAGCGTCGTACTCCAACATTTGCAGTGGTGAAGTATTACCGATAGAATAAATTTTCCGTATGCTTTGAATTTCAATTTTATTGATATTATTCGCGAGAATAGGAGAATTGGACTAAGTAGAACACGCTTTCCCCGATGCTAGACGACATTTTATTTCTTCCGTTAACTATCTTTTGTTTGTTTCATATGCACGCAAGTATTTAAATTTGTTCACTTTCTCTATGTTCTGATTCTTAATTATTGTATTTTTATTTCCTTCATTCTCAGTGTTTCGGCTTGTTATCATGTACTTTGTTTTATCTAAGTTTACCTGTAGATATAATTCATTACACGCTTTTACTAAGACATCGATGTTACTTTGTAGTCCATCTGTATAATCCCCTTTTAAATCTACATCATCCGTATATAAGAACAGGTTGATTCAAACTATTCAATGATAGTCAATTTTGTTCCTCTTTTCTTTTCGAAATCGCATATTGTAAGGCAAATTTCAACAGTAATGGTTACAAGGCATCACCTTGTTCCAATCCGTTCTAAAACTTGAAACTATCTGACATATTATTACCTCGCCGTACTCAGCTTATAGGGTCGCTGTGACACACACTCACTAGTAGAACCTTTTATTTTAAAATCTAAATTGTATCAGGAGATTGTATATATTTTCACATTTTGATAGAGTCATATGCTTTCTTAAAATCAATGAAGAGTTCCATTGTATTCCCATTCCTTCTTCAAGGATTTGTCTCAAGACAAAAATCTGGTGCAAAGTGGATCCATTTCTTCTAAATCCGCATTGGTTATTTTCAATTATTGCATGTATGTATACGCTTTGGCAACTTAACAGTATATTACTCAATAGTTTGTAACGTATTGGGAGTAACAAGATTGCGCGTTAATTATTACTGTCCGATTTATTGTCTTTTTTAGAAACCGGAATAACTATTGATGTTTTCCATCACTTTGAAAGCTCCTGCTTTCTCCATACATCGCTTATCAATTTATGCACTTCCTTGATTAGCGCCGTTCTTTCCGCTTTAATTAATTCGGCTGGAATATTGTTTATTCCTGGTGATTTGAAATTTACCAACTTCTTTATTGGCATTGTAGTCTCGATCCGCTAGGTATCCACGGTTCTACAGTATAGATTTTAAATTCCTCTGCTTTTTCTCCCTTGTGTACACTAAGAAGTTTCTCGAAATATTTTTCCAACCATTGATAATTATAGTCAGATCTGTTTGAAGATCTCCATGTTCGTTTCTATTCATCCCAAATCTTGGATGGTACGTTTCCTTAACGAGTTTACCCCTTTGTACAGATCTCGTATATTATTTGTCTTGACGTTGCCCTCGATCTCCTAAATCTTCTGCGTCATATATTCTCGCCTTTTGTTTCTGACTCATCATGTTGCGTTGCGATTCGCGTTACTGTAGTGGTTGCGATTTGATTCGCATTCATTACTTAACCATTGTTGCTTTGCTTGTTTCCGTTACCCATGAAGCTTAAAGTATTCTTCATCAAACCATAACTTGTTTCTCGCACCAAAACCTGTTTCTTCTCACCTGAACATTCATTCGTTGAGCCCTTTACTGTATCGCCAATTGACTCCCACATCTAACAGGAATTTCATGATTAATTCCATCTTTTTTGTTACTCAGCTTGGCTAAAATTTCAAACCTATTTGAATTTTCCAGTAGGTAATTTTCTCTTACGCTTAGATTATTAAATCGTTTAAATTCGATATCTAGTTCTTTTGAACGTTTGACTTCTCTGTTCGGGATGCATATTCCCTATCACTTTTGTGATCAGTAACTGATGGTCGGTGTTACTCTCTAAGACCTAACATAGATTAAGATTTTGTATCTTTGTTTATCTACTGATATGTGATCCATATGGTTGAGAGTTTTTCCATCCGGAGATATACATTTGTATTTCTGTATATCCTTGTTTATAAATTGCGTGTTCTTTACTACTAGATTTTTCGACATCGCGAAATTATCAGTCTATCTCCATTGTTATGACTGATTTGGCGAATCCCGTATTTGCTATAGTAAGTCTATATTTTCCCTACCTACCTAGATTTATGTTGAAATCACCATCACAGTTTTCGTATTATACTTCGGTAATTGATGAAACAAACTTTCAATTTTCTCGTAAAATGCATCTCTGTCGTTATTATTAGCCACCTCGGTCGGAGCATATAGACATTTATCAAAACCATGTTGCTCCCTCGAGTACCTATCATAATGTACGATAGTATTTCGTTTTCAAGCTTTATATCCTGCACAGCTGGAAAGATATTGTAATGAAAAATCCTGTTTTGAAACTGTGAGTCTTAGTTCCCTGTAGTAGATAATGCATTTGGTTTGTCGGGTGCTATCTTGACGAACCCACCGGAATTCGTGTATCGCTAAAATGTCCAGCTCATACTTCTTGGTCTTACGTACCTCCACCAAAAGGGAGTCCGTTTTTTATAACTTCCGTACGTTCCGCGTTCCTATTCTAAGCTCTTTCTTAATCGTGTTCTTGGAGACCCTCTGAAGCAGTCACCGCTCAGAGATCTGCATCAGGAACATGTTTATCTCCGGAATATTTTACTTGTGACGAATCCGTACATCTGTTACTATTTCTTAACGTTCTTTAAATATGTAGATTTTCGGTTCTAAGAAATCGCAGTAAAGACATCCATAAATATGTCATCCTCTACCTATCTCTAAACCTTGCCGATGTAATTCATATTATGTCTCATGCTGTTAATGGTTTGGTCTCTGCTTTCCTTCAACATAATATTTTTTATTCGAGATCATCTTTCCCTAGCCTTTGTGGATACCTCTACTAACTGCATTGCTTGTTTTGGTCCAACCCAGAATATTTCCGGTACCCACCATATCTAGTTGGCAGGCTCAAGACTGTTAGTTAGAAATTTTATTTAGACCGTACTCACTGTTTTTTTTCTTAAATGCAGAGTACATTTACCCAAGAATTTGTTAAGTATTACTATATTGGTGAGTCTCCACGAGGCTATTTTATGTATTTGTTCATATCAATGACCAAGACCAAGACCTAAACGATCATCGACCGTTTGTTTACTGTTCCGTAAAGCATACAATTAATTACCAGTAGGTGATATTTTGGCAGAGTTCCTTCCAAACATTTTATCGCTAAAACCATCTTTAAAGAAGGAGTTATGATGGGTATACGCTCTCTCAATCAATTTGTAATATTACTGTTATAATGTTCACAGGGTTGTCATATATGAGAACTAAAACAATGTTTATTGCATATACATGATATATTTTCATATTCAAGTATGCTATAAATATCGCAATGTTCCTTTGGGAACACCCTGTTGTTCTGTGGGAAGTATAGGTAGAGACAAAGATACTCGGAATATGTGGGTTTTGCCCATTACTAGTTTTATAATAAAATAATTTAAGTCCTTTACGTTACTAAAAACAGTGTCCCGTATCAGAGTAAATTTACAAGTTTGAAGAGTTATATTATAACCCTTATAGCTTCTTCTTCTTGGCCTCGTAGAAGAGAGCAGGATGGTGTTGCACTAGTCCGACAGCAAATGAGTGCAGTTAGGATGACACCAGTCCGAAAGCAACTGAATGCCAGAACATTTATGCCAGTTCGTCAGCAACTGAGCACAGGGTCAATTAGGTAGCTCACCTGTCCGACAGCAACAGAGTGAACAGGTTGGGAATAGTTCGCCAGTCCGACAGCAACTGAGCGAGCAGGTTAGGAATCGCACAGCAGTCCGCCAGCAACTGAGTGTGCAGGTTGAAGGACTGTACAAGTCCGACTGCAACTGAGTACTAGGAAAGAGGAGAGAAATAATCACCGGGGGAAGTGATAATTTAAATTGGTGCATCGGTCTTTTATAGACCTATTTTTGCTTATGTCGCTGACTCCTCCTCCAGGTCGGTGGCAGCTCCCTCGGTGGCTTCTTGACGAAACTGAAGTTATCTTCTGCACTGTTTATATTTTCAGTTGTTTGTTTATGTTGTAACACTCGTAGTACACACGCAGTACACACCACTATCATGTTTATGTTTTGATTACGAGTGAAGTAACTTTATTTATATCACTGAAAAGTAAACATCCTACAGGGCAAGGCTTATTTTGGTAATCTATGTTTGATGTAGTAGGAGCATCGAGGAAGGGAATCAGTGAATGTTGGTAATTAAAAATTCATATCGCGTTAACAGTTACTGGAATGGATGACAGTGAACCAATCAGAAACCAGATAGCTGTCTCGTTAGAATGTGTTGTTCATGTAATGTAGTGTGTTTGATGAAGCCAAGTAGTTAGTTAGTTAGTGAAACTGTTCCACGTTTTTAGTTTTTAATTAAAACGTATTGCTTTGCTGAGAAATTATTTTCTTTCATCTTAAGTATATAAAAGCAAAGCTTTGACACGGAAAATATCATACTTTTTACGACTACACTAAACATGAGTGTCATTTCTTTCCTTGTCCGTAAAGCTTTGATAATTTTTTTCACTTCTGCCGGATTAACTCAGGGAGATCAGGGAAGCAGTGGGGTAGTTAATTCGGAAGAAGTAAAGACATTGATCGAAGGTTTAGCGATAAAAAAATAAAGAATTGTCATGTTTAGTTTAGACGTACAAAGTATATATATCTCAGTCTCAAGAGAGAAGAAATTCTGAAAATAGTGGACAATGTGATGAAAGACAGGAAAATTGAGAACTGGGACAAGGATGAAATTAAGAAGCCGTTAAGGCTTTTGTGACAATAGTTTCTGCAAGGTAAGTGACAGGATAATGAAAATGAAGGATAGTCTAAACATTGGTTCGTGTAAAAGCCCGGTAGTGACAGATCTAGTCATGAACGAATGGGATGAAATAGTGCTAGAAAATAAGAATGATAAATTCTGGCATTTGAGCAAAACAGTTAATACAAATACTGCTGGTGAATGATGAGCAAAAGGAAATTATAATGGAGTGAGAAGTGGAAGAAGACGCTGTGTTCAATTTCTTACATATGAAAATGACGAGCAGAAGGGCTGTACAACGGGAGTATAATGCCATAGAAGAAGTGACGTCGATGAGGGAACAATAGTGAATTTCTTTAAAAAGAAATATTGAAGAAAGGATTGGTGTAATAAATATGGAAAAGGGTCAAAAAGGAGAAAGCCATTGAATGGCTATGAAAACAGCTAGAAGAGAATGGTTGCGGTGACCAAGACAAGAAAAGGAGTAGGAAGGAACGGAAGAAAAACAAAAGAAAGGCAGATAAGAAAAAAGGATGGCACGGCATTGAAAGTCCAGGGGCATAAGACATATCAGGAGAATTCTAAAGAGAGAAGAGATTAAGACATACAGGAAGGTGGCATGAAGATATTAGATATCGTCAGGAGAAAGAAGATGGATCGACAGCGGACTCGCGACAAAGAGGTGTTATATATGAAGTGCTGTGTGTGATATGGTATATGTGGGGAACCACTGTCTTCGAACCTCTACTATTACTTAGTTCATAATCAAAAGAATACTCTTCCAAATGTAATTTTAGGTGCAAGAGAAATTAACAATGATGTAGCTTTGCAACACAATTACTTGTCTTGATATAAACATCTACAGACAAAGTACTTTTCTTTATTATTTCAATTTATCGTCTGCATTCTACGAATTGAAACACGTAAATAAAATTAGTTCCACAAACAGTTTATGTAATAGAATGAATTATCT
>JAGDQP010031412.1:0-21951 GCA_022664845.1 Lepisma saccharinum
AGAAACATATAACTCCATCTACGGAAATTTCTAAAAGCATAGATAAACGTTGTAGCATACGAAGGAAGCATGTTATAATTCTGAAGGATCTATTCCACTATTTTAAAAATACGTTTATGACTAGTGGGATAAGACCGGTATTTTATTATCCGCTAAGGTCCAGAATCGATTCATTTGATTTAATGAAGATTGAGTTGTGATATGCTTGAAGAAGAAATTTTTTTGAAAGGTATTAATTTTTTATAACGGTTGATTAGCGTAATAGTGCTAAAATCATTAAATCACGACTGAATAGATAATCGTGAACCTTTGCAAATTATCTCACAAAGACTGTTAACAAATATATCATAATAAATTAATAGTAATAAAATGTCCTATTTAGTGGTAGAGAAATCAGTTAAAAAGAGTAGATACAGTCTATTTTGCATGTTTAATGCGCAAGAATTCGAAACGTATCCGCAAAATTGATTTCATACGAGCACAAATCGTTAATGAATTCAATATTATGAAACATATACGGTTGTTCTTCCGGTGGAAGGTCCATGATTCGTAACTTCTTTAGAAATATTTATTTATTGTGCTATACCCATATTCAGCCTGTTACCCGAGAAATAAGCAATTTGTTACTTTGTATTCCATTCCACGATTAAATATATCGAATTGTTTGCTGATTAATCGTTAAAAATTCCCTGAAAGGAATTTCATACGTTCAGTTGTGTAAATATTAGATTCAAATCTATATGAGTTCTCCTTGGTCATTACGATACGAATATATATATATATATATATATATATATATATATATGTATGTATATATATATACGCATATGTATATATGTGTGTGTGTGTGGTTGTGTGTGTGTGTGTGTGTGTGTGTGTGTGTGTGTAAATTACTCCTAACTGCAAGACAAGATATGAAAATTCAATCAAAGATAAAAAATTCACAAATCTTAACTTGCCAAAGAATCTTAATATCCATATAATGAGACACCAAATCACTCTACAAGAATTACTACAAACATAACTTAATTATACAGGAACGAAGGAACGCAACACAACTAATCTCACCAACTCTACAAAATATATCAAATACGGATGCGGCTGAGCGACATCATGGAGGAAATTATATTAATTACGAATACAACCAACTATTAAAAGAAGATTTGTACAAGTATGATTTTAACTACCTCTCAATTCCTATAATAAACAAAAACGACTTACTTAATGACATAGACACAACTGACAGTTCACAATATTATTTTGCTACAATGATATGTTTCTTTCGTTTGAATTCACCCTAAAGCTAAAGCATATTCTCAGTGTTATGTACATCTTCGGCCATAGCCTTATAAGTGTTCAAATGATTACCTGCCATAGTACTCCAGTAAAGAAAGGGAAAACGCTAACAAAAAGTAACTCCTTTCTTTTTATGTACATTTATGCTCCTTGAAACATCACCATGCACAGAAATCTTGATATATTCAGAGGTTTTTAATTGAACTGTTGTAGGAGCGAGAGACCTGTGTATACAAGCTATGATTAGTACACAACTTGCTTCCGTCGCCCAGGCTTTCCATACACACTTACAAATAATATGACTATTAATAACTTTAATATATATTGATAATAATTTTTCTATTGTATTTGTGAAACTGTTCTAGCCCAAACTGATATGTCAGCTGAGTCTTTTCCTATTTAAAAAAAAGCGAAATCCAATATGGCGGATTTGAAAATGGGGACTGTTAAAGCGCAAACTGTTTGTAATCTCTCATGTAACATGATATGACTAATATTTTGATTACCATCTCTTTTTTGGGAATTAATAGTGTATCTTTTGACATTTGAATGACCCTTGAGGCAAAATTTGATCTTGATTCAGTTCTGAAGGTTTATCGTTTAGCAGCTAAACTTTACTTTGATAGCTTCAGAATACAGTGCTAAGTAATTGAATATGCATTTCCAGCAAATTCCTTTCTTTGTCAATGAGTAATTTTATAGTAAGACATTAGTGTTACTTTGTATTGACGCTGTATCACCCCTATGAAATCAACATCACTCACTTATAAGAAGAGCTAATTCAAGTTATGTAATGTTAGTCCCTATTTAAAGACCACAGGAAAAGAACGTGGTTTGTCATTTTTTGGCGAAATCGAGATCAGAGTGCAAACATTTACGTCTTAGAATTTTTGTAACAAGCTATCATGCATGTTCGTATGTCTGCTAAAAATCTTTATAACATATTTCGGCATACGCAATACTAATTCTGAAGTTTGGAAACGCTCTCCTGTCAAATCTATACAACGGACAAGACACGGTCTTCTCAAGTGGTCTACATTTGTCCTCCTTTATATTAGAATCGATTATTCTTCTCACGTATACCCTGATTCGAATATACCCTCATGCTTATGAATCATTTCTCGATATCTGTGTCGATCTGATACCTGGAATATTTTTATTTTTCCATTTTTTAAATAGCAATTGCGCGCACTTATTTCTAACACAGTTTATATGTTTTCGCTTTACAATAATAATGTAAGTACGATAAGTGATTATTATTATTATTATTAGTTTTATGTTTTTGAACTTTTGGTTCCTTTGATCATTTTTTAAAATAGTTCTTCAAAGTACTGGTTCCATTATTGTTCAGAAGCCCCTTTGTCCTTTCTCTTTTTAATAGTCAGCTCTCTTTATTTTAATAAGAGAATGGATTTAATATTTCAAAACAAAAAATATATTTCTACTCACACGTTTTACTTTAATTTCTTCAGTAACTACATATCACAAGAAATGAAAAATTATATCAGTCAAAAGATCATTCTTTATATCTTACCACCAGCAAAGAGTACATACCATCTAAAGTATGTGTTTCCCTCTAAGTGTTTGTACATTAAAGGAACAACTGTTTTATACTAAGTGTATATTACATCTTCGCAGCCTTTTAAATATATCTATCGAAAATCTCCATATACTATTCCATTAGCGTAAAAGCCTAACAAGAAAAGCAATTTACATGACATGCTATCACTATTAAAGAAAGTTATTCACGGTTAAAACGTTAGATACTAAATCAATAACAGGAGAGTAATAGATCAATAACAATATCAGTAAAGTTAGTTTTAGTACTTAAAAGTTCTTCGAAATTTCAAATTCCATACAAGTGTTGTACCATGCATTCCAATGAAGTACTAAAGCTTTAAGCTTTATAGCGTTTTATTTTTTGGTAAAAAAAAGTACGGAGAGATGAAAGTTGTTCGAATGTAGAAACAGCACAGAATGTACTGCTGTAAAACATATTTCCATTGTTTAATGAGTGCCAAATTTTACTTCATGCAAGATATTTATGTAGAACTTTCTACCTTTCGTTCCTATTCGATAAATAAAGGGGAACCCATTTCCACAACTAAATGCTCTATACAGGATCTCCATGAAATAATGGTACAAATTTCGAGAGGTGATTATTCACATCTAACAAAAAGAAAGTTTATTTGAAGTGATTCCGAAATCTGATTAGTTTCGGAGATATAAGGCGAAATCGTCACAAATGGCGTAACAGTTCGACACATGCTGATGTAAACCATATCGTGTTTGCCAATCATACTGTAGGTAGTACTCGATACATCTATCTAAGCAATGATTTTGGTTGGCTGAGTGCTGCATAGAGAGATTTCTCAAGCTAAGAACATCATTGAAATTGAATTAAATTGTTTTATCGAGTAAGCATTAAAATCTCCTGTAATCTGCATTCGTTAATCATAAACATATTTTAGGCAGTTCAGTTGAGCACTACTTCGAGTGTGATTTGCTAAGCCGACCCCGCTTACGCCATTACCAGTCAAGATATGGCCTAATTTGTAACGATGCCACCTTGACTTTAAAGACTTGTAGCTCCGAAACTAAACAGATTTCGGAATTTCTTCAAAGGAACTTTTCTCTGGTTCTGATGTAAATAATCACCTCCAGAAGTTTGCGCCATTGTTTCAGGGACACCCTATATGTTCAGCAACATCAATGGCTTCAACACCAACGATATCAAATGTGTGCGGATCAGAGAAAAGTATATGGATCAGCGATGGGACTATGGAGAGAAGGAAAACACGGGCGTAAAATTTGAATTTCCTAGGGTTTCCCGAACATTGTCCAGGGAATATTATTTCGGTCGCTCAACTTGAATATGATGTATGAATACACCGTTTAACTAGAAAGAACGCATACAAGGGCTTTTCATTTAATTTCTAAATTCCATTTGTTTAAATCACAAGCAAGATTTACCAAATAATCTCTGTTTTCATCTTCAAAGTAGTAATCTATTGCAGTTATATCCGAATAATGTGATGGATCTCCGTCGTCTTGTCTTGTTTCATTTCTTCAATGGCATGGATTTCTTTCCCTTTTAAGGCGGTTTTCAACGTGGTAAACAGGAAGAAGTAACAAGTGGAAAGATCCGGAATGTATGGTGATTCTGATCCACTGGCCAAGATGTTTCTGTGGACTAAGATGTCCTAGACTAATGTTAACGCATGACATGAGCGTTATTGTGATGCATAAGTCACTGTCTTGAGGCTCAAATCTTCGGCCATTTTCAAAGAGACTATCGCGTAAACGTTGTAGGACAACCCTGAAAACATTTTTAAGCAAAGTATGACCCGGAGACAGAAGTTAATGATTCAATAGACCGTCACTTTCAAACAACACAATCATTGTGACTTTCGCGCCGGAACATCCTTCTTTTTGCTCTTGGATATCCAGGTGTCTTCCATTGTGACTTTCACAGTTTTTTCTTAAAGTAGTATGCATAAAATCATTATTCATCCTCCGTAATGATGATGAATAAGACTTTGGGATGCTTGGCGATAATTTCTTCAAGTATTGTGCAATTGATATTACTATCACGTTTTTGATCAGATATGAAAAACCCAGAAACAAATTTGGCCGATTCATGTCTTATTCATCATCATTACGGTCTTCCTGTAAAATATCGTAACATGACCGACGGATTAGTTTACTTCTGCATCTATTTGTCGAACTGTCAACTCGACGATGTAATAGAACAAATACAGTGACTTCATAAATTATTCCTTCATTCCGACGGATGACATAACTCTCTCTCTCTCTCTCTCTCTCTTTCTCTCTCTCTATTATTTTATTTTTATGCAGTATATGAATAATACGAATAGAGAAACAGAGGTTGCAACACCGACTCGAGAAGCCTTCCAAGCATTCCCACAAATTCAAGTTTCACCATGCGGAAGCAGTGACCTTTTTATGCCTTCTTCCACCCAGGCAACGTTTTCAACCACCGCGCTATTGTTAAAAACAGAACTCGAGAGAGTTCCTCAGGGCCATTCACGGAAACCCCACAATCTCTCCTGAGTACATTTCACGAGTTTCAAGAGTGAATCCTCCCACAAAGTAACCTACATTTCATTCTCGTTAGCCAAACTTGGGCCAAGCCAACTTTAAGTGACGATCTTTATCATATACCAGAGTTTAATTTAATTGAAAATGATAGGATTCTGAAAGGAGCAGGTGGAATTGCGATATACATCAATGAACAAATCGAAGCAAAACTTCTCGCTATGTCACCGGCTGAATATGACTTTAGCTCAGAGTACATTATATTAGAATGTCGGATCCGGAACCAACTTGTTCTAATCAGCGTGATCTACAGACTAACTTCCAAAACTTTGAAGATGAAATCTCACAGTTTTTACCATTTTATGAACACGCCCTGATCCTTGGTGATATGAATGTCGATATGACATCTTTGAAAATAGAAAACGAAAATTTTCGTGATATCATATCCTCTCTGTGTCTCTCTATGTGTCCCTTAAACCCCACCTTTAACACAACTAGTTCTGCGACCCTCTTAGACTTGATTTTGAGTAACAACGTTCAGAAAATTCGCCATCACGGGCAACTTTCTATTCCGGGTATATCACGCCATGACATGATATTCGTTTGCTACTCTCTAAGATTCGAAAGTAAACGCATGTCAATATTAATAACCTATAGAGACTTCTCTAAAATTAATGATGCAGCTTTACGTGCTGACGTATCAAAGGTCCCCTGGAATGTAATGTCTAATAGTCCCTCAATAGAGTACCAGTTACAATTTCTAAACGATTCATTATTGAAAATACTAAACAAACACGCCCCTCTCCTCACTAGACACGGTATTCTCACATCAGATTATGAATTACAAGTTTTTTTGTGTGACAAGGGAGCCTAGTAAGGTCTTATATAGAGAATGGTCCATAAGTTTAACTCAATTAAATAAAATACATTCCAATTTTAATCATAGTTATTATTTTTTTTTTGTGAATGGGATTTATTCGCCTTTCATCTCTGTAAATGATTGCAAAGATGGTTCATTTAGTTTGTTTTCTGTGCCAGATATACTATGTTTTTTTTTAAATATACTTACAGTGTTTTGCAACGAAACGTTCCCAAACCCCTTATTTGGTAATCTACTGCTTTATTTGTTAAATCCAATAACATATCAATTTTAGTTTCGAGGGGGATGAATTAATCTCACAAATATAATCGTGCTGGCTCGTTTGTTATGGTCTAATGCCAAAACGTTCATTTTTCTTAAATGACAATATGGATCAAATAACACAGAATATGAAAACACCTTTAGTTCTATTTGCAATAATGTTATTATTTTGGAATTTAGCCGAGTAGTTTGGGACAAATGGCATTTGAAACTTTAACTTACTATACACAGGAAATTCTTAAACGAGGTAATATTTTACAATATTAAACGTCATGAATATTCTCAACTACACATTATACAGTAAAATCAACTTAAGTAGCCTTCGTTTTAACTAAAATGAACCGTACCGCCCCATTAGCTGGGGTCTAACGGCGAAACCTTTATTTTCCGTAAATTGTTACATTACTAAATTAAATGATTTGAAAGCTCCCTTGATTCTGTTTACAAAACTACTATTTGTTTTGAAATTGAGAGAACACTTAGGAATATATCAAATTTTGGATTGCAACATACTATAAACTGTAAAATATACTGAATTACTGTACTGATACTAAATTACTATAAAATACTTACTTTAAACTGTGCAATGGTGAGTTTGTAATATACTCGATTAAACGTTTGAAGTTTTAGGACCAGTAACCATACAATAGAAGAAAACTAACTATTGGAGACATCATTGAGATCATTTACGGTGCTGCATTATTTTGGGTTTAGTGGCAATACGTTTAATCTTCACAAATGGCAACATTATGCAAAAGTGGCGCGTTGCTGAATGGACTTTGAATTTACCGATAAGAATGAAATTAGTTTGGGAATTTCAGAAGAAAAAACCTATACAAAATATCGTGTTACTAACTATTTCATACAATAAGCTAATATTTTGCATGATTATAATTATCTGGGAAATTCAGGATGCTAATTGAAACTGGCTTGAACCATATTTTGTGACCTGGTTGCTAACGTTAAAACGTTTAAAGGTAGCATTGTTAAAGTAGTAAAGTATATTTGTTAAAAAATTTCGGCTCTACGGTATTACAATAATTTGCTATTTCGGAATTTTGGTAAAAACCGTGAGATAAATCAGGTTTTAAAATATTAGCAGATTGACACAGAGGAGTCGCGCATTTATGGAAGATTTTACTTTCAAAAAGTGTGGGAAATGGCTCCAAATCAAATAATAGTTTGCACGGTTCTCTGATTGTGAATTTTCTTGAGGATAACTACAGTAGATAAAACTTATTAAACACATTCTTGATAATAGCTAGATTTCCTATAAATGTGTTGGAAGTCAGATTTCAAATAAGCTTTTCTTTATTTAACGTATCTATGACTGAAAACAAGTAGTGTGCAGTTTGTGTTGTCTTGACCGCAAAGATTTATTTATGTATTGTCGTATTTTCTATAGGAGAGTTAAGGCCAAAATTGCCTTCTAATCAGCTCAACCATGTATATGCATAATCTAAAGTAGTCAACTTAAAATAATTGATAATAATTTAGAAAAAATAAACACTAAGTTACTACACATAACTACATAAAGGAAAAAACAAACACGGACAAGTAAGCAGACACACATAGACGCACGCACACACGTACAAGTTAACAAAACTCTTAGATAAAAGACGCAAGCCTGTTCACCAATTATACTACCAAAAACACATAGACATACATCAATTATAATAATAATAACAATATTTTTTAAATGTCTTTATTAGAGTTTTATGAACAGTACATTATTAATATAGCACTGCAACATAAGAATACATATGGAAGAGAGAGTAAGGTGGTCTGAGTACTTTTGTGAGTTGTAGTCGCCTGCCTAGTTCATTCTTGATATTTGTTAGAATCACCTGACAGTATTCCTGGTTAGGGAATACCAATAAATTAACTAGAATTGAATTGATGCGGATGGGCAAGAAATGCTTAAGTCTACTGAGTGAGTGTAGGAACAAAATGCTTTCTTCCATATTACATTGATATGTGGTCTCGATTTTCAGCATTCGTCTAATATTACCACGAGGTCTTTGAGTGTGTAGAGAAGAGTATAACAGTCTGGTTTACACATACTGCTGGAAGATGATACATTTGCATGTACTGAGCTAGTTGGTTGGACGATACACGTATACATTTCGATTTAGCTGCGTTAATTACTTATCCATATTTAGATGACCACTCGCTGATTTTTTGAAGCGGGGGATTACCAGAAATTGTCCGAAGTAATTTTTCTTTCAAATTAGCAAGGAGTCTCAGCATGTAACAAAAATTAACTTGCCACAGGACAATATCTCAAACACATTTTTTTTGTCAGCGCGATACTTTAAAATTGTCACATTGTTACATAATAATATAAGTAACATAAATAAATATAAATAAATAAGTATAATATAAATGAATATATACATGTCCACGAGCGTTTTCTGCATTTGATATCAGTAAGTGAGCCTGGTAGATGGTGGTCATTATGTAGATAATCTTTACTCATTCTTATTGGTGCTTATCTCCATTCACTTTTACTACCGAGTTTGTCTGGTTATCCGTTAGTTTTATTGGGGACTCTGTTGTGAACTCACTGCATAGTTTCGGAATATCTTTTAATAGATTAGGTTTCAAGTAATTTAGGACACCATGCGTCTCAGTTCTTAATTATACTGAAAATATTGAGCGGGAAACGCATTATTCCACCCTTTAGACACATGCATACACACACACACACACACACACATACACACACACAACAACACACAATCAGACACACACTCGTACTTTTACAAAACGTGATGTAGCTATTTTATTTTTGCTTGTAGCTAATATAGGCCCAGTTTAGTACTTTAGGTGCAGATGTACGAGTAGTCGATTTGTTTTAAAATGTTCTCAAAATGTTCTCATGGTTCTCAAATATATTTTGAGGGACTCAGCCAAATTTTATACCCTATATAGTGTTTAAAGGCGTTTGTGACGAACGTCAAGGCGTTTGTGATGAAAACTGGCTTGATTTTGCCCCGGATATATCCCGATGGCGATCGTTTTTTACTACGGCGATAAACTTGTAAGCTGTAAAGTAAGTAAGTAAGAAGTATCAAGTTTAAAATGGAACACTAACGTGCTCTGATGATGCACTAAGGGTCTCACATATTTAGGTCCGGTAGGTTCTTAAATTCCTTTCTGGGTAAGGGCAACTTGATTTCATGTTGCTCCATTGAGTATATGTCCTAAACTCCCTTAATAATAAAGCACTAATATTAGTCCCATGTGCAATAAGGTGCACTAAAGATGCACTGACGAGCACATATAATCTAAGCCGAAAAAGTTTTACTGAAGATTAAGGGAGGGCAACTTGACTACAAGATGGCCATTCCAATTCTTTATCCCCTTCTCTGAACCCATTCAAGTACTAACGTTGGGTTGCTAGCAATAACATGCACTAACGAACACTTATGGTTTAACTCACGAAAGCTTAACGGAAGGTTATGGGGGGCCAACTTGACATCAAGTTCGCAAAACCTGCAGTTTTTTTAAATCTGTATTTGGTCTCATTGGAGCAAAAACGTTAGTGTTCTCTATACTTAAGCACAATTGTCCTCTATGTCTGGGTTCCGAATGGAGCACTAGCGTTAGTGCCATGTGGATTAACGTGCACTAACAATCCGCTAACAATAACATAAATTTATGTCCGTAAGGGTGTAAAATAGATTTATCTCAATTTGTGCAAATCCACATTTTCACTATATCTCAATTAAGAATGGGATACTAATGTTAATGTCATATGCTATAACGTGCACTAACGATGCGCCAGAGATCTCAGACATTTAGGTTCGCATGTGTCTAAAATTTCTTTGTGGTGACCTAAATTTTCCTAATGTTCGCTTAAGAATGGAGCACTAATGATATAGTTTCATTAAGGAGAGACTTAAGGAGAGCTGTGGGAGAGGCCAATTTGAAGTCATAATGACCGCCCACGTTTTTTACTTCTCTCTCGGGCCGCATAAGAGCACTAATGGTGAGCAATTATCGCTAACGTGTACTAACACACACACAAGGTTTAACCCACGAAAGATATACCGAAGGTTACTGGGGAGAGCTTGACATCAAATTGGGTGTTCCCAGAGATGTTCTCTCCTACCTTTGTCCTCTAGCTCTCATTTATCATTAATTACATTAAGTCACACATACAACAATTTTAACATTTTTTGCATCAATACAGTTCCCCGGAATCATAATCTTATTCGACAAATGGTTTTCATTAACATTTCCAAAGAATAAATTTAAATGAAATATGTCAAGACAGCACGAAATTTGTGGATTAATTTACAAAAAAGTTGCAATAGTTCTTTGTCATGAAAATGTAGATCTTAATATGTACGCAAGTAAGAGAGATACGCTCTAGAATGTGTACATTTTATGACACGATGAAATTGTTATTGTAGAATAGAACAATATAGTGTACAGTGGACTGCTCACATCAGTAGACCTGTGAGAGGGGTCTGAACTAGTCCGCGGGGTGCAGTGGGAAGTGCCCAAGCAATCATCGACTTTCAGTGGGCAGTGTTGCAAGCAACGTTCGTGTTTATCGAGAGTTCATTATTGTAGGACGAAATAAACGGCCAAACACTTCTTGTAATTCCTTAGAGAATACCTTTCTTCTAATTCATATATGTAAACAACCTTGTGCATGATACTATTATTTGTACCTTATCCCCTCACTAGTATTTTCGAATTTCCATTTAAACCTGGTTCTAAAATAACTTTGAGCCTAATGTTAATAATATGCTTTAAGTAGTTCATTATTAGGCAATAATGTTAGTTCATTATAAGGGAAAGATTCTTTCATTTTATATACAATTGCGGTTTAGCTATCGGAAGTTCTTTACTTCAAACATATATTTATGGCGTTTAGACATCTCTGACTTAGGCCTCAAAAGTTTTGTTTTTAAACTATTTGACTATTTTACACTGTAAAAGGAAATGTTTATTAAAATTAAGGGAAAGAAAGTTTTTATCAGTATACCGTGGAGCAATTCTTAGAAATGATCTATCAGCATGCTCATTTAATATCAAAATCGAAATATTGATAGAAATAATCTATCAACTTGCTACAAAAGAAAGGAGCTTACTAGTCTTATTTCAAAAAAAGGCATCTTCTTATTTCAAATTAAATAAGATTGTTTATATCTCATTTCAGAAAAACAAGTGGGTGCATAGATAAGACTTCTTTTTCAAGTTTAGGGAACTGTTTTTACCGTTTACGAAATATGTTATTGTTTAACATTTCTACAGGGAATAATCACTACTACATGCCAATACTTGAAAACTGGTGGAAAACAACAGACTCTGCAAAGTTGCCAAATAGATGTCGGACCTCTTGAATTTGTGTTCTGGATTTGGTTACCGTTAGAGCCCTTCAAAAAGAAACCAACAACGCAGCTCAAGACGTCATTTCTGGTCGGTCTCCTTTACTCTTACTTCCCTATTTATTTGCATTTATTGTTTCCTGTAGTAGCCCGGTTGAAATTTGAACCATTTTAACCTGTCCGACCGAGACAATCTATCTCATCAGAAAGAAAACATGAAAAGTATACTGAATAGCGACCAAGACCTCTGGCTCTTTTCTGATGAAAAGAGCAATAAACGTCACTCCGTGTGGTTAAATTTCAAGCGGATGCTATACTGTCGTCAAAGAAGGCAGATTTCTTGTTAATGTAGCTTCCCTGTTTTACAATTTGTTCAGAAAAATGATTTGATGCTACAAAGAATAGGACAACAATAATAAATTTGCTGGTACAGCAGGTAGGCCTACAATAAAAGGATGGTTTATTGCCTAGAACAGTCCCATCACCTAATGCGGAAAAGCTTCCAGCAACTTTGTGCATATAAGGAGTGGTTCATTGTTGAGAGAATTGTGGTTGTGAAAGTGTCGCGCTCTATAATTCAGTTTGCTTTGATGGCGACGCGTCAGCGCCGAATGTCACAATGTCAATGGTTGCTTAATCATAACTATGTCTTGACTATCCATTCCATCGAAGATTTATATATAAGCGGCCTTGGCTCAGTTGTTAGAGTGATGGCTTCGCATTCTGGAAGTTCTGGGTTCGATACCAGTTGGCACCTATTCTGAGTGTTCTCCCCGGGCTTTCTTCTCATACCATTCAAATGCGAGGATGGTACATTCAACTTAGGCCCTGGTCGATTCCTTCCCTCATATTTCCCCTGCTGTATCCCGGCCTGAGCCATATATAACTAAAAGCCAGAAACAGATTCATATATCTGAATTTTATATGGGTGATATATATGGCGATGAGTTTTATATAATATATATTTCTGATTGTGGATTTGCCTGAACCTATAAAACTCATTGTCGCATTCCAGTCTTTTGTATTTACAGTGGAGTGATTTGGCATGGAGATTGCACCTAGCATCATAGGTAACATCCTAAATTTTGCATATGAGATTAATTAGAATGGAACATCCCATTTACCGATAGAAGAGTGTCTGGATTACAGAGCGATTAAATTACATTTGTGTAAAAGATGCAACTCTTCTTTTTCTAGGTTTTGCAGGTACGATTACCGGGACCTTCATCCTTAGCGCTCGTCATAAAATAAGCAGATACTGCTTAGATTAATTTTGATTGAAATGTTACTAAAATATCAATAAATAACAACAGAATTGTGACAGTTAAATGTATATACAGAAAAATTCATATACAGTTAAATGCATATACCATCACTTCTCGTAAGTATTACTGCAAACGAGATATATAGCTCGGCGATACTGTCTTACTTTTTATTAAATGCTACTGGCAACCTGGTCACCAGCTACTAAAAAAACTTCCTATTGGATACTGAATAGTGTCTTCCTACCCTTCATTAAGCTTCGACTCCGAACTCGCGTATACAGATGTCAGGAGTCCACAGTACACAAACTTTGCCCAACATTTTCTCTAAACAAAATATGAAACTAAACTATTCAATAATCATATGTAAGAAAGTATTCTTTTTCTAAAATATCTTACCAGTTCGTGGAATTAGAGAATAAATATATTATTTTCGTAGTTACTTAGAGACCGAAAGAAACTCTACTGAAATATTATTCCATCTACTTCTAGGAAACAGAAATTAACTTTGATATCTTTCGTCACTGTGTTGTATTTCCCTCTAATGCGTATATTCCAATTATTCCATTAACTTAAAATGCTTGTCACTACAAATCGTTTGTGTAATATACTAATAATAGTGAAAATCATTTTACTAAATGGAAACATTAAGAACTAAAAGGCTTACGGAAGAGAAATACAAATGCGAATTGAGTATTAGTAGTAGTGTCTTTAGTGCCATTTAAATAAATTGTCCTCCTAATGTGAAGTAAATTACATAGTTTCAAAATGAATCATTTTCCCATAAATCTTAAGCCATAGTAAAAAATATAGTGACCACGTAACTTTTACGATATCGTTGTGTCACAACCGTCAAGGTAATCTTGTAATCCGAACAAAAACACCAGAGGTGCAAACAGTGGAGCCAAGTTATTTAGCCCTAAAAGGTGTTAAATGGGAGACGGTGCACCTCTGGTGTTTTTGTTCGTATTTCACAGCTTTTTGTACGTGTATAATATGTATACACCCGTCGCTTCGCTGGAGCAGCTGAGCTTGGATTTATTGGGTACTATCTAGTTGTAAACACGTAAAGTAGTCAGGGCGCTGAATTACAGGGAATGCGGTGCTCTAGAAGCAAGTGACACGCTCCTGGGTATTCCACTGTATGGAACTGATCCAAATACAACTATTCGATGGTTAGATGTTAGCATGACTAGAAAGAGAAGAGTCAAATCTCGTTCTGAAATATCTAAACTGGCATCTGACTCAACTGACCTTTTTAAAGCAATACAAATGTGTTTGCGCGACCGGTTGCTCTTGGATTTCTTGACATATCTAGTGCCTGGTCTTGACCGTTTACTCTCAACTTCTTCTTGGACCTTTTTAGAGAAAGGATTGCAAGCCCATTTTCTGTCGTTTTCTCGCTTGTACTTCGTTTTATTCAAACTAATTATATTAATATCAGGTTTATAACTAATTCGTAATCTGTTGATTTCTGTCACTGCACTTTCAAGAGCTTTTATCTGACTCGGATCAAAGTTTAGTAGATGTAGTTTACACGTGACAGGGATTTTACACGTGACAGTGCTACATAAGACTGGCCACACGTAAGTACACTCGTTCCAATGTCCAAGATAACGCTATTCAAGCTTAAACCGTGACTATTGTGAACAGTAATCCCATAAGCAATTGAGATCGGAAATTGAGCCCTATGTATACATGCTTTAACTCAAACTTGGATTTTATGGGCCAACTCACCAAATAATAATATATGCTTCCTCCCAAACTAACCATCAGATTCGTCAGCAGTACCAAATATTTCTGCCATCCGCATGTGAATGTAGAGGAGTGTAAGATTAGAAACCATCGAAATCTCGTCAATAATGAACAAGATCGTGTTCTGCATTTCCGCACTCACTAAATTTAAAACTTCATAAGATAAAAATCTAAATTTGGGTACACTACCATGCTCAACAGGTAACAGAAACAGTCGATATATTGTAAGCCTATTTATGTTTAACGCGGCAATTCCGGTTGGAGCGCTCACTGCAACATTTTTCCCAAGTGCAAGTTTAATCCAAGCTTTTATCGTATTAATTAGGAAACTTTTACCGGTTCCTCCAGTTCCACTAACAAAGTGTCTAATAACATTGTCTGCTCTTTCGGCGCAAATTCCATCTACAACAAACCGAAAAATCCGTCTCTAATCCTCATTAAGCTGATTAATCATCTCTTCTACATCACATTCCTCGTCATTAATCATCTCTTCTACATCACATTCCTCGTCTATTATAACGTTTTCAGCTCTCAAATCTTCCATAGCCGATAGTGCGTCGTTAGCCTCAAAATTTACTGGGTTATCAGGACCCTCATCTTCAATCTCATCACCAGCATCAATTTCCGCAATTTTTGCTTCAATTCATTCAAACGCATGTTCAACTCTCTCGAGTAGCTCACTTTGCACTTCCAAGTATTTCAACCCCTCCTTTAACATATCTTTACAAGCATGGAAAGCCTCTGTGTACGTGCTAAAACCATTCAAAATATCATCCACGTTTGGCCATGGTTTGAACATTAGCAGCAAGGAATGGAAAGACAACTCCGGATATTGATGAGGGCTATACTTTTAATGGTTGATTAAATACGGGTGTTCTCGTTTTCTCAACCACTTATTTTTACCAACCTCATAAATGCTACCTTTCATCCACTCTCACATGTTTTGATGTAAAAACATCAAATATCCTAACAAAATCGTACAAGCACATGTCTTCCAAATCTTTTTGCTTGTTTGGATAATAATCATCAACACAGGACTCGTAGAAAAAGTCAGTTGAGTCAGATGCCAGTTTAGATATTTCAGAACGATATTTGACTCTTCACTTTCTAGTCATGCTAACATCTAACCATCGAATGATTCAGTTCCATACAGTTGAATACCCAGGAGCGTGTCCCTTGCTTCTAGAGCACCGCATTCCCTGTGATCCAGCGCCCGTAAACCTATATTGAATAATCGACTGCAAAGATATTTAGTAGAATTAATTTGTTGGAAAGTATCCATTACGTGCCCCTTCTCACTCTTAGTTGTGTACTTCGTGACATAGTAGTTCAAAATTGCAGATTTTCCCCCAACAAACTGCAAATCCATATTCCCGTTCCAAGCAATCAGTACGGAAGAATTGTAATCGTTTATGAAAGTCTTATCTTTGCTTCTTGGAAGCGTATACAGCCTGCTGTTACTCGACAGTGTCTTGCGACTAGCTATAGATTCAGTTACACTTCTAAGGACAAACTGATCCGTTTGAGGTCTAGGAAGCCGAAACGGCAAACCCTTTTGAAACCACTCTTGTTTTTTTATTATTTCTCATGCAATAATTGTTACGCCGATGTGCCTGGAAATTTTTCACCAACGGGAACAAAGTTGGGTTCAGATTCCTATCTGGAATTTTGCAGGTCACATATTTTAAAATAAACTCTCTTACTTCCTTTTCTGACGAAGTACCTATAACTGGTGCATCCTTGACACACAGAATCAGATGAAAGTGTGGTCCACGTGACTGGTATCCTCGTCTCCAGAAATAATGTTCATTTTTTTTCCAAAAGCGCATCATCAGACAGAAGGAAGTCTAACATTGCCTTGAATTTATTGTCTATGAACCGGGATGTTGAAACTGGATCACTAGCGACTAATTCAGCTATCGATTTGTTGGCCATTTCCGGACCATTCACACTGTTAATATAATGACCTAGGTCATCCCAAAGCCACTCACTAGGACTAACAGTCAAAAAAACACGTAGCCGGACCATAATACTGCGTCATACACTGAACATCATTTCGCAGGCGGTTCCAGTATTGATCGCTGTTACGCAACCGAGAAAAAATTGCCGTGAACTCTCCTTCAAGTTCTTCTTTACAAAGCATATCGAGATACTGAGCGGCAGTCAACTTAACTCTTGTATTGAATGTGCTAAGCTTATAAAATATCCCAGTACCGAGTTGTCGAAGATTTGTGTCATTCAGCAAATAAAAAATATATTTCTGGTTCAGCCGGAATTGTGAGTGCTTCGACTTCATCGTTACCTTAACAAACTCCGAGCTACTTTACTTTATTTCTCACGGATGGAATTGTCCAAACGTTCCTTCGGGGTAAAGATCTGAAAAGCACTTAACGTCCAAAAGCTTATCACGAGAATCTATGGAATCTACTAACGAGCACTAACCTTAACCATTTGGTAAAGAGCAGTTCCCTCGGTATTTTTCCTGTTCTCATGAATCGGATATATTGTATATTGAGCATAATAATCTTCAATATCTTTTTGTGCTGTTATCTGAGTTAGAAATGCCGCACCATCCCCATCCCTTCCTACCTCACCGGCGTCCTCCCCTACATTGTACTTTACCTCTACCAACTTTTCTAACAAATCACCAGGATATTTCGGTAACATTATCGAGTGGTACAGCGGATTGCAACCTTTAAGATACTTTAAAACTCTGTAAATCTTATCCACTGAAACGAGGCTCTCCCAAATAACTTTTCTTTCTGTTGGAGCACCACGAACCATGAAAAATAACTCTGGGTTATTATTAACAGGTTATTCCGGTTTCATAATTTTCTTTAGCGTGCATTCCAGAGGCAAAGGTAAATGAAATGTCCTGCCTTTAACCTGTTTTACCAGTTGCTTGTTTGGTAGATTTTTGTTCCCAACTGGTTCCATATCTACAACAACTTGGAATGCTTTGTCTCTTTGAATCAGAATTTTTTCATAGTCATTTAGCTGTTCGAGTTCCTCTGGACTATCACTTACAAACAATCCATTTAAAATGTACGTAGGAGGCATGGCATCGTTGCGAAAAGCACCAAGACAGTAATTGCAAATGAAGCTACTCCGCTTAATGTTATACTCATCGAGGCAATCTGTAAGTCTTATCCACATTGCACATGTTAGCGATTTTCTCATTTTTTCGAGGCAAGATTGTTTCGTCCCTACGAAAGCAAAGCTTCTGACAAGATACGCAATCATGTATCGGCGTATCTAACGATTTTTTTGTCAGGGCCATAAAAGCTTGTTGAAATTTCCTAATTATTTCTTCCTCCTTAATACAATCCCTTCCATTACTTTCTAGCACAAATTTTCCGGATTGGTTTTTTTTAGATATTTGTCTTAAACTCTTAACATCCGTGATTCCTATAGCTAAGTCAATTCTGCGCAAATATTTAACACGCTTAATCAACAGATACATTTTTCGTACCAGTGTACGGACTTTAGGAAAGTGTGGTTTGATTTGATTTAGTAAACGCATTTCCCTGCTTAAAATAGTGCGTTAATAATCTCTGTGCAGTGCCCTCACATAGAGATGTTAAAATAAATTCTAAGGTTTTAAGCTGATTATACGAAAAATCACATATCAAATTACTGCATTCCCAAATAACTTTGCCACAGTATGTATGTTGCACACTTACGGCTTTAGGAAAAATATTCATGAACCGACCGTCTTCATCCAAAATGCTTGGTTCAGCATTATTCATCACACCTCTATAACATTACTCATAGTAATACGGCTCTTGGCAAGGAGTGTGAGTGGATGGACCGAATATCCACATGAATTTCGAAAAAAAATACCTATTTGGTTCTCTGCATTTTGCATTCTTTCAAAAACACAGTAACCATTTGTTTTACCTTTTCCAATACATTCATATATTGCCGAACAGCATTTGATCTCTCAAGCAGAGCCCATTTCACAGTGTCTTCTGCTTCCATACGTTTGTTCGGTGCGCCTTTTCCTCGAACCTTTGTCATTAATTTTAGTAGCACTGTCTGCAAATTTCCCTTAAATTTAAATAGAGATCTACTCCCTAACTGTTACTTTCCTTTTACATTTTTTATAGCAGCCCTAACAGCCTCCAGATGCTCTTTCATTTTCTGGGTATAACGCCTCACCCCACTTCGGTTCACCTCCGGATTTCGTTTGCTATAATTTGCAACTGCCTTGTAATGTACTTGTGCATTTGTGTGGTATATTTCCTAACCGCCTTCCGATTAACCTGGGGGTTATTTTTTGCATATATCTTAACCGCCTTCCGATGAACCTGGGGATTATTTTTTGCATATTTCTCAACCACCTTCCGATTAACCTGGGGACTATTTTTTGCATATTTCTCAACCGCCTTCCGATTAATCTGGGGATTTTTTCAGCATATTTCTCAACCGCTTTGTGGTGAACCTGGGGATTTTTTTCGGCATATTTCGCAACTGCCTTGCGGTAAATCTGGGGATTTGTTTGGGCATAATTCTCAACCGCCTTGCGGCTAACATGCTGATTTGTTCTTGTACTTTTGAGAAATGCGTCTGATTCGCTCAGCTCTACTAAGTTCAGAACTTTTCTTGGGACCACGCTTATCTTTCCTTGGTCTACCAGCACTCCTACATACATTCGATTCAGAAACATCTTGCGCATCCCACTTTCGTTTTTTACCGATTGCACTCTGAGGTGAACTAATAACTGACTTCATTTTCCTTTTTACTGTAACCTCACTTATTACACAAGATTTATCAGGATTACCTCTTCTTTTTGAATGACCTACGTTACAAACCTCGTCATATGCATCGTAATTACCCCTCTGAAGGTTTCCCGAAAACCTAAGCCTTTTTGGAATTCCGGACTCGATACTATAGACATGCTTCCTCTCCGTATAAAATTCGAAATAATGCCCTAGAAATATTTCTGATGCGGCTTGGATTTCGCATGCAGAACCGTAAGTTTCGAGCCTCATCATGGCCTGCACGTAGTCATTGCGACTGGTGTAAGAGTTTCCAACAACGTCACACGTCCTCATTTGGTATTCCTCCCACCTTCATATTATATATTCAACTATCTCCACTCTTATTTGTAGGTGACGTTCTTCATTACCGAACAACAAATATGACAACGCACGAAACAAACAGAATCCATCTCCCAAACGTTTGACAATTTGGACGTTCAACTTGGAGCCGTCGGGTAACGTACCTATCTCCATGATCATACGTATTTAAGTAAAGGAAATCACAAACTTTTCCTATATACTTAATAGCATTCGCCTACAAGCTGATGCCAAGCAAAACTCCTAACACGTTTCGAATAAACACGAATAGCGTACACTAATATCAATAGAAACACGTAGGTAGCCAATAAGGATAGAGAGGCTAAAAGTATCTAACAATTAACGATTCCTTCCGGAATGATTAGCGATCATATAATATCCAAACAATCAACTAAACCTACTTCAGTGTCCTAAACATAAAACAATAGTGATGATAATCACTAATCGTACAAAATAAATGAACCTATTAACTATTTAGACTATTAACACTAATCTAAACCTTCTAAAAACTAATATATTAACGAAAAATAGCGTTTCAAAACTGCTTACTGTCAGCTAACACCAACAAACAGTCTAAGCGCTGCGAAAACAGTAAATGCTTTAACCGCATATTACAATATTTTCCGATACGCTTACATTCTAGAGTTCATTAGATGGCGTTCGTGTCGCACAATTTCCTACAGTCATCGCTTCACCTTCCAATCAGTCAATGCCTTTACGAACTGCTACTGGCGATGAATCATGTTAAGGCAGGCCAGGCCTTTTTTTTCATGACTGTAGAGTTGACAAATTAGGCTCACCTTTTTACACGTTTGGTATTTTTGCTCGGATTTCACAACATTTTCTACGTGTATTATGTATATATATATACATATTCAGCCACTTCCTGTCCATTGCTGGATGAAGGCCTACCCCTTTCTTTCCACATGTCTCGGTCTGCCGCTATCCTCATCCACGTAGCATTCATGTAGCTCTTGTATCTATCTATCTATAGATAGATATATATATGTGTGTGGATTTTATTTATGATATTTTAGGCATCTATGGGTCAGGACACAATAGGGGAGGGAAAAGGATTCGGGAAGATTTCGGCCAGGGCCATCTTGAAGGTGCTACCCCGACGTTTGCCTCATGTGACTGAGTAAAAACCTCAGTCGGAAGAGTTGGCCGCTGGGATTGAATCCACGACCTCCCGAATGCTACGCCAACACTCTACCACTGGACTACGGCGCCTCCATATCTATATATAATCCACAGCCATATTCAGTCCACTACTGGATGAGGCCTCTCCCCGTAGGGAGGAGGTGGTTTACTGCTCCCACGCTGACCAGACGTGTTGGGAGAGGAGAACCGAAGCTCTCAACTGTGATCGCCACTGTCTTATATATATATGGGCTGCTCACCAACCCGCATTAGCTGACAGCGCGGTGAGTCAAATTTCAGCACCCCTCCTTTCTTTACATATGATGGTACAAGCAAGGAAACAGCCTCGGAGGACCTTATTGCCCGGAGGACGGAATGCAGCTGGCAACGGCAGCGGTCAGTCCTGCAGGAAGTCAGAGGGTCAAAATGCCCGGATTTGGACTGTAGACTGCGAGGACACCGACACGGCAACTCGAACGGACCTATACGTGGCGACCCTCAACTGCCAGTCACTTGCAGGAGAGGACAAATTAGAAGAACTGCAGAATGAACTCAAGAGGATTAAGTGGGACATCATTGGACTCTCAGAAGTGTGGAGGAAGAATGTAGAACAGTTGGAACTAAAGTCAGGGGACACGTTCTACTTCAAAGGAACAGAAAATGGAAAAGTGACAGGCGTTGGCTTTATAATTAATACAGACCTGAAGTCACGGATCACAGAAATTGAAGAAATTTCAGATAGAATCGCACGGTTAGTAATAAAGATTAACAAGAGATACAGTATGGAAATTATACAAGTGTATGCTCCAACAACCTCGCACTCGGAGGAGGAAGTCGAAGACCTATACGAGGAGATACAGAAGATTTTG